>MU269985.1:74930173-75142673 GCA_021432705.1 Caranx ignobilis
CCCCCTGATTCCTGCTCTGTACAGTGTGCCCCAGTGTTTGAACGGGTGGCTGAGTCTCTCTGCTGAGTCGGGCCCGCTCAGCCTGCCTCACTTACTATTCTCACCGGGGGCCAGCGGCTGGGGCCAGCTGCCCCCGCCCCCCTGATTCCTGCTCTGTACAGTGTGCCCCAGTGTTTGAACGGGTGGCTGAGTCTCTCTGCTGAGTCGGGCCCGCTCAGCCTGCCTCACTTACTATTCTCACCGGGGGCCAGCGGCTGGGGCCAGCTGCCCCCGCCCCCCTGATTCCTGCTCTGTACAGTGTGCCCCAGTGTTTGAACGGGTGGCTGAGTCGCTCTGCTGAGTCGGGCCCGCTCAGCCTGCCTCACTTACTATTCTCACCGGGGGCCAGCGGCTGGGGCCAGCTGCCCCCGCCCCCCTGATTCCTGCTCTGTACAGTGTGCCCCAGTGTTTGAACGGGTGGCTGAGTCTCTCTGCTGAGTCGGGCCCGCTCAGCCTGCCTCACTTACTATTCTCACCGGGGCCAGCGGCTGGGGCCAGCTGCCCCCGCCCCCCTGATTCCTGCTCTGTACAGTGTGCCCCAGTGTTTGAACGGGTGGCTGAGTCTCTCTGCTGAGTCGGGCCCGCTCAGCCTGCCTCACTTACTATTCTCACCGGGGCCAGCGGCTGGGGCCAGCTGCCCCCGCCCCCCTGATTCCTGCTCTGTACAGTGTGCCCCAGTGTTTGAACGGGTGGCTGAGTCTCTCTGCTGAGTCGGGCCCGCTCAGCCTGCCTCACTTACTATTCTCACCGGGGCCAGCGGCTGGGGCCAGCTGCCCCCGCCCCCCTGATTCCTGCTCTGTACAGTGTGCCCCAGTGTTTGAACGGGTGGCTGAGTCTCTCTGCTGAGTCGGGCCCGCTCAGCCTGCCTCACTTACTATTCTCACCGGGGGCCAGCGGCTGGGGCCAGCTGCCCCCGCCCCCCTGATTCCTGCTCTGTACAGTGTGCCCCAGTGTTTGAACGGGTGGCTGAGTCTCTCTGCTGAGTCGGGCCCGCTCAGCCTGCCTCACTTACTATTCTCACCGGGGGCCAGCGGCTGGGGCCAGCTGCCCCCGCCCCCCTGATTCCTGCTCTGTACAGTGTGCCCCAGTGTTTGAACGGGTGGCTGAGTCTCTCTGCTGAGTCGGGCCCGCTCAGCCTGCCTCACTTACTATTCTCACCGGGGGCCAGCGGCTGGGGCCAGCTGCCCCCGCCCCCCTGATTCCTGCTCTGTACAGTGTGCCCCAGTGTTTGAACGGGTGGCTGAGTCTCTCTGCTGAGTCGGGCCCGCTCAGCCTGCCTCACTTACTATTCTCACCGGGGGCCAGCGGCTGGGGCCAGCTGCCCCCGCCCCCCTGATTCCTGCTCTGTACAGTGTGCCCCAGTGTTTGAACGGGTGGCTGAGTCTCTCTGCTGAGTCGGGCCCGCTCAGCCTGCCTCACTTACTATTCTCACCGGGGCCAGCGGCTGGGGCCAGCTGCCCCCGCCCCCCTGATTCCTGCTCTGTACAGTGTGCCCCAGTGTTTGAACGGGTGGCTGAGTCTCTCTGCTGAGTCGGGCCCGCTCAGCCTGCCTCACTTACTATTCTCACCGGGGGCCAGCGGCTGGGGCCAGCTGCCCCCGCCCCCCTGATTCCTGCTCTGTACAGTGTGCCCCAGTGTTTGAACGGGTGGCTGAGTCTCTCTGCTGAGTCGGGCCCGCTCAGCCTGCCTCACTTACTATTCTCACCGGGGGCCAGCGGCTGGGGCCAGCTGCCCCCGCCCCCCTGATTCCTGCTCTGTACAGTGTGCCCCAGTGTTTGAACGGGTGGCTGAGTCGCTCTGCTGAGTCGGGCCCGCTCAGCCTGCCTCACTTACTATTCTCACCGGGGGCCAGCGGCTGGGGCCAGCTGCCCCCGCCCCCCTGATTCCTGCTCTGTACAGTGTGCCCCAGTGTTTGAACGGGTGGCTGAGTCTCTCTGCTGAGTCGGGCCCGCTCAGCCTGCCTCACTTACTATTCTCACCGGGGGCCAGCGGCTGGGGCCAGCTGCCCCCGCCCCCCTGATTCCTGCTCTGTACAGTGTGCCCCAGTGTTTGAACGGGTGGCTGAGTCTCTCTGCTGAGTCGGGCCCGCTCAGCCTGCCTCACTTACTATTCTCACCGGGGCCAGCGGCTGGGGCCAGCTGCCCCCGCCCCCCTGATTCCTGCTCTGTACAGTGTGCCCCAGTGTTTGAACGGGTGGCTGAGTCTCTCTGCTGAGTCGGGCCCGCTCAGCCTGCCTCACTTACTATTCTCACCGGGGGCCAGCGGCTGGGGCCAGCTGCCCCCGCCCCCCTGATTCCTGCTCTGTACAGTGTGCCCCAGTGTTTGAACGGGTGGCTGAGTCTCTCTGCTGAGTCGGGCCCGCTCAGCCTGCCTCACTTACTATTCTCACCGGGGCCAGCGGCTGGGGCCAGCTGCCCCCGCCCCCCTGATTCCTGCTCTGTACAGTGTGCCCCAGTGTTTGAACGGGTGGCTGAGTCTCTCTGCTGAGTCGGGCCCGCTCAGCCTGCCTCACTTACTATTCTCACCGGGGCCAGCGGCTGGGGCCAGCTGCCCCCGCCCCCCTGATTCCTGCTCTGTACAGTGTGCCCCAGTGTTTGAACGGGTGGCTGAGTCTCTCTGCTGAGTCGGGCCCGCTCAGCCTGCCTCACTTACTATTCTCACCGGGGGCCAGCGGCTGGGGCCAGCTGCCCCCGCCCCCCTGATTCCTGCTCTGTACAGTGTGCCCCAGTGTTTGAACGGGTGGCTGAGTCTCTCTGCTGAGTCGGGCCCGCTCAGCCTGCCTCACTTACTATTCTCACCGGGGGCCAGCGGCTGGGGCCAGCTGCCCCCGCCCCCCTGATTCCTGCTCTGTACAGTGTGCCCCAGTGTTTGAACGGGTGGCTGAGTCTCTCTGCTGAGTCGGGCCCGCTCAGCCTGCCTCACTTACTATTCTCACCGGGGGCCAGCGGCTGGGGCCAGCTGCCCCCGCCCCCCTGATTCCTGCTCTGTACAGTGTGCCCCAGTGTTTGAACGGGTGGCTGAGTCTCTCTGCTGAGTCGGGCCCGCTCAGCCTGCCTCACTTACTATTCTCACCGGGGGCCAGCGGCTGGGGCCAGCTGCCCCCGCCCCCCTGATTCCTGCTCTGTACAGTGTGCCCCAGTGTTTGAACGGGTGGCTGAGTCTCTCTGCTGAGTCGGGCCCGCTCAGCCTGCCTCACTTACTATTCTCACCGGGGGCCAGCGGCTGGGGCCAGCTGCCCCCGCCCCCCTGATTCCTGCTCTGTACAGTGTGCCCCAGTGTTTGAACGGGTGGCTGAGTCTCTCTGCTGAGTCGGGCCCGCTCAGCCTGCCTCACTTACTATTCTCACCGGGGGCCAGCGGCTGGGGCCAGCTGCCCCCGCCCCCCTGATTCCTGCTCTGTACAGTGTGCCCCAGTGTTTGAACGGGTGGCTGAGTCTCTCTGCTGAGTCGGGCCCGCTCAGCCTGCCTCACTTACTATTCTCACCGGGGGCCAGCGGCTGGGGCCAGCTGCCCCCGCCCCCCTGATTCCTGCTCTGTACAGTGTGCCCCAGTGTTTGAACGGGTGGCTGAGTCTCTCTGCTGAGTCGGGCCCGCTCAGCCTGCCTCACTTACTATTCTCACCGGGGCCAGCGGCTGGGGCCAGCTGCCCCCGCCCCCCTGATTCCTGCTCTGTACAGTGTGCCCCAGTGTTTGAACGGGTGGCTGAGTCTCTCTGCTGAGTCGGGCCCGCTCAGCCTGCCTCACTTACTATTCTCACCGGGGGCCAGCGGCTGGGGCCAGCTGCCCCCGCCCCCCTGATTCCTGCTCTGTACAGTGTGCCCCAGTGTTTGAACGGGTGGCTGAGTCTCTCTGCTGAGTCGGGCCCGCTCAGCCTGCCTCACTTACTATTCTCACCGGGGCCAGCGGCTGGGGCCAGCTGCCCCCGCCCCCCTGATTCCTGCTCTGTACAGTGTGCCCCAGTGTTTGAACGGGTGGCTGAGTCTCTCTGCTGAGTCGGGCCCGCTCAGCCTGCCTCACTTACTATTCTCACCGGGGCCAGCGGCTGGGGCCAGCTGCCCCCGCCCCCCTGATTCCTGCTCTGTACAGTGTGCCCCAGTGTTTGAACGGGTGGCTGAGTCTCTCTGCTGAGTCGGGCCCGCTCAGCCTGCCTCACTTACTATTCTCACCGGGGGCCAGCGGCTGGGGCCAGCTGCCCCCGCCCCCCTGATTCCTGCTCTGTACAGTGTGCCCCAGTGTTTGAACGGGTGGCTGAGTCTCTCTGCTGAGTCGGGCCCGCTCAGCCTGCCTCACTTACTATTCTCACGGGGGCCAGCGGCTGGGGCCAGCTGCCCCCGCCCCCCTGATTCCTGCTCTGTACAGTGTGCCCCAGTGTTTGAACGGGTGGCTGAGTCTCTCTGCTGAGTCGGGCCCGCTCAGCCTGCCTCACTTACTATTCTCACCGGGGCCAGCGGCTGGGGCCAGCTGCCCCCGCCCCCCTGATTCCTGCTCTGTACAGTGTGCCCCAGTGTTTGAACGGGTGGCTGAGTCTCTCTGCTGAGTCGGGCCCGCTCAGCCTGCCTCACTTACTATTCTCACCGGGGCCAGCGGCTGGGGCCAGCTGCCCCCGCCCCCCTGATTCCTGCTCTGTACAGTGTGCCCCAGTGTTTGAACGGGTGGCTGAGTCTCTCTGCTGAGTCGGGCCCGCTCAGCCTGCCTCACTTACTATTCTCACCGGGGGCCAGCGGCTGGGGCCAGCTGCCCCCGCCCCCCTGATTCCTGCTCTGTACAGTGTGCCCCAGTGTTTGAACGGGTGGCTGAGTCTCTCTGCTGAGTCGGGCCCGCTCAGCCTGCCTCACTTACTATTCTCACCGGGGCCAGCGGCTGGGGCCAGCTGCCCCCGCCCCCCTGATTCCTGCTCTGTACAGTGTGCCCCAGTGTTTGAACGGGTGGCTGAGTCTCTCTGCTGAGTCGGGCCCGCTCAGCCTGCCTCACTTACTATTCTCACCGGGGCCAGCGGCTGGGGCCAGCTGCCCCCGCCCCCCTGATTCCTGCTCTGTACAGTGTGCCCCAGTGTTTGAACGGGTGGCTGAGTCTCTCTGCTGAGTCGGGCCCGCTCAGCCTGCCTCACTTACTATTCTCACCGGGGGCCAGCGGCTGGGGCCAGCTGCCCCCGCCCCCCTGATTCCTGCTCTGTACAGTGTGCCCCAGTGTTTGAACGGGTGGCTGAGTCTCTCTGCTGAGTCGGGCCCGCTCAGCCTGCCTCACTTACTATTCTCACCGGGGGCCAGCGGCTGGGGCCAGCTGCCCCCGCCCCCCTGATTCCTGCTCTGTACAGTGTGCCCCAGTGTTTGAACGGGTGGCTGAGTCTCTCTGCTGAGTCGGGCCCGCTCAGCCTGCCTCACTTACTATTCTCACCGGGGGCCAGCGGCTGGGGCCAGCTGCCCCCGCCCCCCTGATTCCTGCTCTGTACAGTGTGCCCCAGTGTTTGAACGGGTGGCTGAGTCTCTCTGCTGAGTCGGGCCCGCTCAGCCTGCCTCACTTACTATTCTCACCGGGGGCCAGCGGCTGGGGCCAGCTGCCCCCGCCCCCCTGATTCCTGCTCTGTACAGTGTGCCCCAGTGTTTGAACGGGTGGCTGAGTCTCTCTGCTGAGTCGGGCCCGCTCAGCCTGCCTCACTTACTATTCTCACCGGGGGCCAGCGGCTGGGGCCAGCTGCCCCCGCCCCCCTGATTCCTGCTCTGTACAGTGTGCCCCAGTGTTTGAACGGGTGGCTGAGTCTCTCTGCTGAGTCGGGCCCGCTCAGCCTGCCTCACTTACTATTCTCACCGGGGGCCAGCGGCTGGGGCCAGCTGCCCCCGCCCCCCTGATTCCTGCTCTGTACAGTGTGCCCCAGTGTTTGAACGGGTGGCTGAGTCTCTCTGCTGAGTCGGGCCCGCTCAGCCTGCCTCACTTACTATTCTCACCGGGGGCCAGCGGCTGGGGCCAGCTGCCCCCGCCCCCCTGATTCCTGCTCTGTACAGTGTGCCCCAGTGTTTGAACGGGTGGCTGAGTCTCTCTGCTGAGTCGGGCCCGCTCAGCCTGCCTCACTTACTATTCTCACCGGGGGCCAGCGGCTGGGGCCAGCTGCCCCCGCCCCCCTGATTCCTGCTCTGTACAGTGTGCCCCAGTGTTTGAACGGGTGGCTGAGTCTCTCTGCTGAGTCGGGCCCGCTCAGCCTGCCTCACTTACTATTCTCACCGGGGGCCAGCGGCTGGGGCCAGCTGCCCCCGCCCCCCTGATTCCTGCTCTGTACAGTGTGCCCCAGTGTTTGAACGGGTGGCTGAGTCTCTCTGCTGAGTCGGGCCCGCTCAGCCTGCCTCACTTACTATTCTCACCGGGGGCCAGCGGCTGGGGCCAGCTGCCCCCGCCCCCCTGATTCCTGCTCTGTACAGTGTGCCCCAGTGTTTGAACGGGTGGCTGAGTCTCTCTGCTGAGTCGGGCCCGCTCAGCCTGCCTCACTTACTATTCTCACCGGGGGCCAGCGGCTGGGGCCAGCTGCCCCCGCCCCCCTGATTCCTGCTCTGTACAGTGTGCCCCAGTGTTTGAACGGGTGGCTGAGTCTCTCTGCTGAGTCGGGCCCGCTCAGCCTGCCTCACTTACTATTCTCACCGGGGGCCAGCGGCTGGGGCCAGCTGCCCCCGCCCCCCTGATTCCTGCTCTGTACAGTGTGCCCCAGTGTTTGAACGGGTGGCTGAGTCTCTCTGCTGAGTCGGGCCCGCTCAGCCTGCCTCACTTACTATTCTCACCGGGGCCAGCGGCTGGGGCCAGCTGCCCCCGCCCCCCTGATTCCTGCTCTGTACAGTGTGCCCCAGTGTTTGAACGGGTGGCTGAGTCTCTCTGCTGAGTCGGGCCCGCTCAGCCTGCCTCACTTACTATTCTCACCGGGGCCAGCGGCTGGGGCCAGCTGCCCCCGCCCCCCTGATTCCTGCTCTGTACAGTGTGCCCCAGTGTTTGAACGGGTGGCTGAGTCTCTCTGCTGAGTCGGGCCCGCTCAGCCTGCCTCACTTACTATTCTCACCGGGGCCAGCGGCTGGGGCCAGCTGCCCCCGCCCCCCTGATTCCTGCTCTGTACAGTGTGCCCCAGTGTTTGAACGGGTGGCTGAGTCTCTCTGCTGAGTCGGGCCCGCTCAGCCTGCCTCACTTACTATTCTCACCGGGGCCAGCGGCTGGGGCCAGCTGCCCCCGCCCCCCTGATTCCTGCTCTGTACAGTGTGCCCCAGTGTTTGAACGGGTGGCTGAGTCTCTCTGCTGAGTCGGGCCCGCTCAGCCTGCCTCACTTACTATTCTCACCGGGGGCCAGCGGCTGGGGCCAGCTGCCCCCGCCCCCCTGATTCCTGCTCTGTACAGTGTGCCCCAGTGTTTGAACGGGTGGCTGAGTCTCTCTGCTGAGTCGGGCCCGCTCAGCCTGCCTCACTTACTATTCTCACCGGGGCCAGCGGCTGGGGCCAGCTGCCCCCGCCCCCCTGATTCCTGCTCTGTACAGTGTGCCCCAGTGTTTGAACGGGTGGCTGAGTCTCTCTGCTGAGTCGGGCCCGCTCAGCCTGCCTCACTTACTATTCTCACCGGGGCCAGCGGCTGGGGCCAGCTGCCCCCGCCCCCCTGATTCCTGCTCTGTACAGTGTGCCCCAGTGTTTGAACGGGTGGCTGAGTCTCTCTGCTGAGTCGGGCCCGCTCAGCCTGCCTCACTTACTATTCTCACCGGGGGCCAGCGGCTGGGGCCAGCTGCCCCCGCCCCCCTGATTCCTGCTCTGTACAGTGTGCCCCAGTGTTTGAACGGGTGGCTGAGTCTCTCTGCTGAGTCGGGCCCGCTCAGCCTGCCTCACTTACTATTCTCACCGGGGGCCAGCGGCTGGGGCCAGCTGCCCCCGCCCCCCTGATTCCTGCTCTGTACAGTGTGCCCCAGTGTTTGAACGGGTGGCTGAGTCTCTCTGCTGAGTCGGGCCCGCTCAGCCTGCCTCACTTACTATTCTCACCGGGGGCCAGCGGCTGGGGCCAGCTGCCCCCGCCCCCCTGATTCCTGCTCTGTACAGTGTGCCCCAGTGTTTGAACGGGTGGCTGAGTCTCTCTGCTGAGTCGGGCCCGCTCAGCCTGCCTCACTTACTATTCTCACCGGGGCCAGCGGCTGGGGCCAGCTGCCCCCGCCCCCCTGATTCCTGCTCTGTACAGTGTGCCCCAGTGTTTGAACGGGTGGCTGAGTCTCTCTGCTGAGTCGGGCCCGCTCAGCCTGCCTCACTTACTATTCTCACCGGGGGCCAGCGGCTGGGGCCAGCTGCCCCCGCCCCCCTGATTCCTGCTCTGTACAGTGTGCCCCAGTGTTTGAACGGGTGGCTGAGTCTCTCTGCTGAGTCGGGCCCGCTCAGCCTGCCTCACTTACTATTCTCACCGGGGCCAGCGGCTGGGGCCAGCTGCCCCCGCCCCCCTGATTCCTGCTCTGTACAGTGTGCCCCAGTGTTTGAACGGGTGGCTGAGTCTCTCTGCTGAGTCGGGCCCGCTCAGCCTGCCTCACTTACTATTCTCACCGGGGGCCAGCGGCTGGGGCCAGCTGCCCCGCCCCCCTGATTCCTGCTCTGTACAGTGTGCCCCAGTGTTTGAACGGGTGGCTGAGTCTCTCTGCTGAGTCGGGCCCGCTCAGCCTGCCTCACTTACTATTCTCACCGGGGCCAGCGGCTGGGGCCAGCTGCCCCCGCCCCCCTGATTCCTGCTCTGTACAGTGTGCCCCAGTGTTTGAACGGGTGGCTGAGTCTCTCTGCTGAGTCGGGCCCGCTCAGCCTGCCTCACTTACTATTCTCACCGGGGGCCAGCGGCTGGGGCCAGCTGCCCCCGCCCCCCTGATTCCTGCTCTGTACAGTGTGCCCCAGTGTTTGAACGGGTGGCTGAGTCTCTCTGCTGAGTCGGGCCCGCTCAGCCTGCCTCACTTACTATTCTCACCGGGGCCAGCGGCTGGGGCCAGCTGCCCCCGCCCCCCTGATTCCTGCTCTGTACAGTGTGCCCCAGTGTTTGAACGGGTGGCTGAGTCTCTCTGCTGAGTCGGGCCCGCTCAGCCTGCCTCACTTACTATTCTCACCGGGGGCCAGCGGCTGGGGCCAGCTGCCCCCGCCCCCCTGATTCCTGCTCTGTACAGTGTGCCCCAGTGTTTGAACGGGTGGCTGAGTCTCTCTGCTGAGTCGGGCCCGCTCAGCCTGCCTCACTTACTATTCTCACCGGGGGCCAGCGGCTGGGGCCAGCTGCCCCCGCCCCCCTGATTCCTGCTCTGTACAGTGTGCCCCAGTGTTTGAACGGGTGGCTGAGTCTCTCTGCTGAGTCGGGCCCGCTCAGCCTGCCTCACTTACTATTCTCACCGGGGGCCAGCGGCTGGGGCCAGCTGCCCCCGCCCCCCTGATTCCTGCTCTGTACAGTGTGCCCCAGTGTTTGAACGGGTGGCTGAGTCTCTCTGCTGAGTCGGGCCCGCTCAGCCTGCCTCACTTACTATTCTCACCGGGGGCCAGCGGCTGGGGCCAGCTGCCCCCGCCCCCCTGATTCCTGCTCTGTACAGTGTGCCCCAGTGTTTGAACGGGTGGCTGAGTCTCTCTGCTGAGTCGGGCCCGCTCAGCCTGCCTCACTTACTATTCTCACCGGGGCCAGCGGCTGGGGCCAGCTGCCCCCGCCCCCCTGATTCCTGCTCTGTACAGTGTGCCCCAGTGTTTGAACGGGTGGCTGAGTCTCTCTGCTGAGTCGGGCCCGCTCAGCCTGCCTCACTTACTATTCTCACCGGGGCCAGCGGCTGGGGCCAGCTGCCCCCGCCCCCCTGATTCCTGCTCTGTACAGTGTGCCCCAGTGTTTGAACGGGTGGCTGAGTCTCTCTGCTGAGTCGGGCCCGCTCAGCCTGCCTCACTTACTATTCTCACCGGGGCCAGCGGCTGGGGCCAGCTGCCCCCGCCCCCCTGATTCCTGCTCTGTACAGTGTGCCCCAGTGTTTGAACGGGTGGCTGAGTCTCTCTGCTGAGTCGGGCCCGCTCAGCCTGCCTCACTTACTATTCTCACCGGGGGCCAGCGGCTGGGGCCAGCTGCCCCCGCCCCCCTGATTCCTGCTCTGTACAGTGTGCCCCAGTGTTTGAACGGGTGGCTGAGTCTCTCTGCTGAGTCGGGCCCGCTCAGCCTGCCTCACTTACTATTCTCACCGGGGGCCAGCGGCTGGGGCCAGCTGCCCCCGCCCCCCTGATTCCTGCTCTGTACAGTGTGCCCCAGTGTTTGAACGGGTGGCTGAGTCTCTCTGCTGAGTCGGGCCCGCTCAGCCTGCCTCACTTACTATTCTCACCGGGGGCCAGCGGCTGGGGCCAGCTGCCCCCGCCCCCTGATTCCTGCTCTGTACAGTGTGCCCCAGTGTTTGAACGGGTGGCTGAGTCTCTCTGCTGAGTCGGGCCCGCTCAGCCTGCCTCACTTACTATTCTCACCGGGGGCCAGCGGCTGGGGCCAGCTGCCCCCGCCCCCCTGATTCCTGCTCTGTACAGTGTGCCCCAGTGTTTGAACGGGTGGCTGAGTCTCTCTGCTGAGTCGGGCCCGCTCAGCCTGCCTCACTTACTATTCTCACCGGGGCCAGCGGCTGGGGCCAGCTGCCCCCGCCCCCCTGATTCCTGCTCTGTACAGTGTGCCCCAGTGTTTGAACGGGTGGCTGAGTCTCTCTGCTGAGTCGGGCCCGCTCAGCCTGCCTCACTTACTATTCTCACCGGGGGCCAGCGGCTGGGGCCAGCTGCCCCCGCCCCCCTGATTCCTGCTCTGTACAGTGTGCCCCAGTGTTTGAACGGGTGGCTGAGTCTCTCTGCTGAGTCGGGCCCGCTCAGCCTGCCTCACTTACTATTCTCACCGGGGGCCAGCGGCTGGGGCCAGCTGCCCCCGCCCCCCTGATTCCTGCTCTGTACAGTGTGCCCCAGTGTTTGAACGGGTGGCTGAGTCTCTCTGCTGAGTCGGGCCCGCTCAGCCTGCCTCACTTACTATTCTCACCGGGGCCAGCGGCTGGGGCCAGCTGCCCCCGCCCCCCTGATTCCTGCTCTGTACAGTGTGCCCCAGTGTTTGAACGGGTGGCTGAGTCTCTCTGCTGAGTCGGGCCCGCTCAGCCTGCCTCACTTACTATTCTCACCGGGGGCCAGCGGCTGGGGCCAGCTGCCCCCGCCCCCCTGATTCCTGCTCTGTACAGTGTGCCCCAGTGTTTGAACGGGTGGCTGAGTCTCTCTGCTGAGTCGGGCCCGCTCAGCCTGCCTCACTTACTATTCTCACCGGGGGCCAGCGGCTGGGGCCAGCTGCCCCCGCCCCCCTGATTCCTGCTCTGTACAGTGTGCCCCAGTGTTTGAACGGGTGGCTGAGTCTCTCTGCTGAGTCGGGCCCGCTCAGCCTGCCTCACTTACTATTCTCACCGGGGGCCAGCGGCTGGGGCCAGCTGCCCCCGCCCCCCTGATTCCTGCTCTGTACAGTGTGCCCCAGTGTTTGAACGGGTGGCTGAGTCTCTCTGCTGAGTCGGGCCCGCTCAGCCTGCCTCACTTACTATTCTCACCGGGGGCCAGCGGCTGGGGCCAGCTGCCCCCGCCCCCCTGATTCCTGCTCTGTACAGTGTGCCCCAGTGTTTGAACGGGTGGCTGAGTCTCTCTGCTGAGTCGGGCCCGCTCAGCCTGCCTCACTTACTATTCTCACCGGGGCCAGCGGCTGGGGCCAGCTGCCCCCGCCCCCCTGATTCCTGCTCTGTACAGTGTGCCCCAGTGTTTGAACGGGTGGCTGAGTCTCTCTGCTGAGTCGGGCCCGCTCAGCCTGCCTCACTTACTATTCTCACCGGGGGCCAGCGGCTGGGGCCAGCTGCCCCGCCCCCCTGATTCCTGCTCTGTACAGTGTGCCCCAGTGTTTGAACGGGTGGCTGAGTCTCTCTGCTGAGTCGGGCCCGCTCAGCCTGCCTCACTTACTATTCTCACCGGGGCCAGCGGCTGGGGCCAGCTGCCCCCGCCCCCCTGATTCCTGCTCTGTACAGTGTGCCCCAGTGTTTGAACGGGTGGCTGAGTCTCTCTGCTGAGTCGGGCCCGCTCAGCCTGCCTCACTTACTATTCTCACCGGGGCCAGCGGCTGGGGCCAGCTGCCCCCGCCCCCCTGATTCCTGCTCTGTACAGTGTGCCCCAGTGTTTGAACGGGTGGCTGAGTCTCTCTGCTGAGTCGGGCCCGCTCAGCCTGCCTCACTTACTATTCTCACCGGGGGCCAGCGGCTGGGGCCAGCTGCCCCCGCCCCCCTGATTCCTGCTCTGTACAGTGTGCCCCAGTGTTTGAACGGGTGGCTGAGTCGCTCTGCTGAGTCGGGCCCGCTCAGCCTGCCTCACTTACTATTCTCACCGGGGCCAGCGGCTGGGGCCAGCTGCCCCGCCCCCCTGATTCCTGCTCTGTACAGTGTGCCCCAGTGTTTGAACGGGTGGCTGTCTCTCTGCTGAGTCGGGCCCGCTCAGCCTGCCTCACTTACTATTCTCACCGGGCCAGCGGCTGGGGCCAGCTGCCCCCGCCCCCCTGATTCCTGCTCTGTACAGTGTGCCCCAGTGTTTGAACGGGTGGCTGAGTCGCTCTGCTGAGTCGGGCCCGCTCAGCCTGCCTCACTTACTATTCTCACCGGGGCCAGCGGCTGGGGCCAGCTGCCCCGCCCCCCTGATTCCTGCTCTGTACAGTGTGCCCCAGTGTTTGAACGGGTGGCTGAGTCGCTCTGCTGAGTCGGGCCCGCTCAGCCTGCCTCACTTACTATTCTCACCGGGGGCCAGCGGCTGGGGCCAGCTGCCCCCGCCCCCCTGATTCCTGCTCTGTACAGTGTGCCCCAGTGTTTGAACGGGTGGCTGAGTCGCTCTGCTGAGTCGGGCCCGCTCAGCCTGCCTCACTTACTATTCTCACCGGGGGCCAGCGGCTGGGGCCAGCTGCCCCGCCCCCCTGATTCCTGCTCTGTACAGTGTGCCCCAGTGTTTGAACGGGTGGCTGAGTCTCTCTGCTGAGTCGGGCCCGCTCAGCCTGCCTCACTTACTATTCTCACCGGGGCCAGCGGCTGGGGCCAGCTGCCCCCGCCCCCTGATTCCTGCTCTGTACAGTGTGCCCCAGTGTTTGAACGGGTGGCTGAGTCTCTCTGCTGAGTCGGCCCGCTCAGCCTGCCTCACTTACTATTCTCACCGGGGCCAGCGGCTGGGGCCAGCTGCCCCCGCCCCCCTGATTCCTGCTCTGTACAGTGTGCCCCAGTGTTTGAACGGGTGGCTGAGTCTCTCTGCTGAGTCGGGCCCGCTCAGCCTGCTCACTTACTATTCTCACCGGGGCCAGCGGCTGGGGCCAGCTGCCCCCGCCCCCCTGATTCCTGCTCTGTACAGTGTGCCCCAGTGTTTGAACGGGTGGCTGAGTCTCTCTGCTGAGTCGGGCCCGCTCAGCCTGCCTCACTTACTATTCTCACCGGGGCCAGCGGCTGGGGCCAGCTGCCCCCGCCCCCCTGATTCCTGCTCTGTACAGTGTGCCCCAGTGTTTGAACGGGTGGCTGAGTCGCTCTGCTGAGTCGGGCCCGCTCAGCCTGCCTCACTTACTATTCTCACCGGGGGCCAGCGGCTGGGGCCAGCTGCCCCCGCCCCCCTGATTCCTGCTCTGTACAGTGTGCCCCAGTGTTTGAACGGGTGGCTGAGTCGCTCTGCTGAGTCGGGCCCGCTCAGCCTGCCTCACTTACTATTCTCACCGGGGGCCAGCGGCTGGGGCCAGCTGCCCCCGCCCCCCTGATTCCTGCTCTGTACAGTGTGCCCCAGTGTTTGAACGGGTGGCTGAGTCTCTCTGCTGAGTCGGGCCCGCTCAGCCTGCCTCACTTACTATTCTCACCGGGGCCAGCGGCTGGGGCCAGCTGCCCCCGCCCCCCTGATTCCTGCTCTGTACAGTGTGCCCAGTGTTTGAACGGGTGGCTGAGTCTCTCTGCTGAGTCGGGCCCGCTCAGCCTGCCTCACTTACTATTCTCACCGGGGCCAGCGGCTGGGCCAGCTGCCCCCGCCCCCTGATTCCTGCTCTGTACAGTGTGCCCCAGTGTTTGAACGGGTGGCTGAGTCGCTCTGCTGAGTCGGGCCCGCTCAGCCTGCCTCACTTACTATTCTCACCGGGGCCAGCGGCTGGGGCCAGCTGCCCCCGCCCCCCTGATTCCTGCTCTGTACAGTGTGCCCCAGTGTTTGAACGGGTGGCTGAGTCTCTCTGCTGAGTCGGGCCCGCTCAGCCTGCCTCACTTACTATTCTCACCGGGGCCAGCGGCTGGGGCCAGCTGCCCCCGCCCCCCTGATTCCTGCTCTGTACAGTGTGCCCCAGTGTTTGAACGGGTGGCTGAGTCTCTCTGCTGAGTCGGGCCCGCTCAGCCTGCCTCACTTACTATTCTCACCGGGGCCAGCGGCTGGGGCCAGCTGCCCCCGCCCCCCTGATTCCTGCTCTGTACAGTGTGCCCCAGTGTTTGAACGGGTGGCTGAGTCGCTCTGCTGAGTCGGGCCCGCTCAGCCTGCCTCACTTACTATTCTCACCGGGGCCAGCGGCTGGGGCCAGCTGCCCCCGCCCCCCTGATTCCTGCTCTGTACAGTGTGCCCCAGTGTTTGAACGGGTGGCTGAGTCTCTCTGCTGAGTCGGGCCCGCTCAGCCTGCCTCACTTACTATTCTCACCGGGGGCCAGCGGCTGGGGCCAGCTGCCCCCGCCCCCCTGATTCCTGCTCTGTACAGTGTGCCCCAGTGTTTGAACGGGTGGCTGAGTCTCTCTGCTGAGTCGGGCCCGCTCAGCCTGCCTCACTTACTATTCTCACCGGGGGCCAGCGGCTGGGGCCAGCTGCCCCCGCCCCCCTGATTCCTGCTCTGTACAGTGTGCCCCAGTGTTTGAACGGGTGGCTGAGTCTCTCTGCTGAGTCGGGCCCGCTCAGCCTGCCTCACTTACTATTCTCACCGGGGCCAGCGGCTGGGGCCAGCTGCCCCCGCCCCCCTGATTCCTGCTCTGTACAGTGTGCCCCAGTGTTTGAACGGGTGGCTGAGTCGCTCTGCTGAGTCGGGCCCGCTCAGCCTGCCTCACTTACTATTCTCACCGGGGCCAGCGGCTGGGGCCAGCTGCCCCCGCCCCCTGATTCCTGCTCTGTACAGTGTGCCCCAGTGTTTGAACGGGTGGCTGAGTCGCTCTGCTGAGTCGGGCCCGCTCAGCCTGCCTCACTTACTATTCTCACCGGGGGCCAGCGGCTGGGGCCAGCTGCCCCCGCCCCCCTGATTCCTGCTCTGTACAGTGTGCCCAGTGTTTGAACGGGTGGCTGAGTCGCTCTGCTGAGTCGGGCCCGCTCAGCCTGCCTCACTTACTATTCTCACCGGGGCCAGCGGCTGGGGCCAGCTGCCCCCGCCCCCCTGATTCCTGCTCTGTACAGTGTGCCCCAGTGTTTGAACGGGTGGCTGAGTCTCTCTGCTGAGTCGGGCCCGCTCAGCCTGCCTCACTTACTATTCTCACCGGGGCCAGCGGCTGGGGCCAGCTGCCCCCGCCCCCCTGATTCCTGCTCTGTACAGTGTGCCCCAGTGTTTGAACGGGTGGCTGAGTCGCTCTGCTGAGTCGGGCCCGCTCAGCCTGCCTCACTTACTATTCTCACCGGGGCCAGCGGCTGGGGCCAGCTGCCCCCGCCCCCCTGATTCCTGCTCTGTACAGTGTGCCCCAGTGTTTGAACGGGTGGCTGAGTCGCTCTGCTGAGTCGGGCCCGCTCAGCCTGCCTCACTTACTATTCTCACCGGGGCCAGCGGCTGGGCCAGCTGCCCCCGCCCCCCTGATTCCTGCTCTGTACAGTGTGCCCCAGTGTTTGAACGGGTGGCTGAGTCGCTCTGCTGAGTCGGGCCCGCTCAGCCTGCCTCACTTACTATTCTCACCGGGGGCCAGCGGCTGGGGCCAGCTGCCCCCGCCCCCCTGATTCCTGCTCTGTACAGTGTGCCCCAGTGTTTGAACGGGTGGCTGAGTCTCTCTGCTGAGTCGGGCCCGCTCAGCCTGCCTCACTTACTATTCTCACCGGGGGCCAGCGGCTGGGGCCAGCTGCCCCCGCCCCCCTGATTCCTGCTCTGTACAGTGTGCCCCAGTGTTTGAACGGGTGGCTGAGTCGCTCTGCTGAGTCGGGCCCGCTCAGCCTGCCTCACTTACTATTCTCACCGGGGCCAGCGGCTGGGGCCAGCTGCCCCCGCCCCCCTGATTCCTGCTCTGTACAGTGTGCCCCAGTGTTTGAACGGGTGGCTGAGTCTCTCTGCTGAGTCGGGCCCGCTCAGCCTGCCTCACTTACTATTCTCACCGCGGGCCAGCGGCTGGGGCCAGCTGCCCCCGCCCCCCTGATTCCTGCTCTGTACAGTGTGCCCCAGTGTTTGAACGGGTGGCTGAGTCTCTCTGCTGAGTCGGGCCCGCTCAGCCTGCCTCACTTACTATTCTCACCGGGGCCAGCGGCTGGGGCCAGCTGCCCCCGCCCCCCTGATTCCTGCTCTGTACAGTGTGCCCCAGTGTTTGAACGGGTGGCTGAGTCTCTCTGCTGAGTCGGGCCGCTCAGCCTGCCTCACTTACTATTCTCACGCGGGCCAGCGGCTGGGGCCAGCTGCCCCCGCCCCCCTGATTCCTGCTCTGTACAGTGTGCCCCAGTGTTTGAACGGGTGGCTGAGTCTCTCTGCTGAGTCGGGCCCGCTCAGCCTGCCTCACTTACTATTCTCACCGGGGCCAGCGGCTGGGGCCAGCTGCCCCCGCCCCCCTGATTCCTGCTCTGTACAGTGTGCCCCAGTGTTTGAACGGGTGGCTGAGTCTCTCTGCTGAGTCGGGCCCGCTCAGCCTGCCTCACTTACTATTCTCACCGGGGCCAGCGGCTGGGCCAGCTGCCCCCGCCCCCTGATTCCTGCTCTGTACAGTGTGCCCAGTGTTTGAACGGGTGGCTGAGTCTCTCTGCTGAGTCGGGCCCGCTCAGCCTGCCTCACTTACTATTCTCACCGGGGCCAGCGGCTGGGGCCAGCTGCCCCGCCCCCCTGATTCCTGCTCTGTACAGTGTGCCCCAGTGTTTGAGGCGTGTCCATGTTTGAACGGTGGCTGAGCCTCTCTGCTGAGTCGGCCCGCTCAGCCTGCCACTTACTATTCTCACCGCGGGCCAGCGGCTGGGGCCAGCTGCCCCGCCCCCCTGATTCCTGCTCTGTACAGTGTGCCCCAGTGTTTGAACGGTGGCTGAGTCTCTCTGCTGAGTCGGGCCCGCTCAGCCTGCCTCACTTACTATTCTCACCGGGGGCCAGCGGCTGGGGCCAGCTGCCCCCGCCCCCCTGATTCCTGCTCTGTACAGTGTGCCCCAGTGTTTGAAACGGGTGGCTGAGCCTCTCTGCTGAGTCGGGCCCGCTCAGCCTGCCTCACTTACTATTCTCACCGGGGCCAGCGGCTGGGCCAGCTGCCCCCGCCCCCCTGATTCCTGCTCTGTACAGTGTGCCCAGTGTTTGAACGGGTGGCTGAGTCGCTCTGCTGAGTCGGGCCCGCTCAGCCTGCCTCACTTACTATTCTCACCGCGGGCCAGCGGCTGGGGCCAGCTGCCCCCGCCCCCTGATTCCTGCTCTGTACAGTGTGCCCCAGTGTTTGAACGGTGGCTGAGTCGCTCTGCTGAGTCGGGCCCGCTCAGCCTGCCTCACTTACTATTCTCACCGGGGCCAGCGGCTGGGGCCAGCTGCCCCCGCCCCCCTGATTCCTGCTCTGTACAGTGTGCCCCAGTGTTTGAACGGGTGGCTGAGCCTCTCTGCTGAGTCGGGCCCGCTCAGCCTGCCTCACTTACTATTCTCACCGGGGGCCAGCGGCTGGGGCCAGCTGCCCCCGCCCCCCTGATTCCTGCTCTGTACAGTGTGCCCCAGTGTTTGAACGGGTGGCTGAGTCTCTCTGCTGAGTCGGGCCCGCTCAGCCTGCCTCACTTACTATTCTCACCGCGGGCCAGCGGCTGGGGCCAGCTGCCCCCGCCCCCCTGATTCCTGCTCTGTACAGTGTCCCCAGTGTTTGAACGGGTGGCTGAGTCTCTCTGCTGAGTCGGGCCCGCTCAGCCTGCCTCACTTACTATTCTCACCGCGGGCCAGCGGCTGGGCCAGCTGCCCCCGCCCCCCTGATTCCTGCTCTGTACAGTGTGCCCCAGTGTTTGAACGGGTGGCTGAGTCTCTCTGCTGAGTCGGGCCCGCTCAGCCTGCCTCACTTACTATTCTCACCGGGGCCAGCGGCTGGGCCAGCTGCCCCGCCCCCTGATTCCTGCTCTGTACAGTGTGCCCCAGTGTTTGAACGGGTGGCTGAGTCTCTCTGCTGAGTCGGGCCCGCTCAGCCTGCCTCACTTACTATTCTCACCGCGGGCCAGCGGCTGGGGCCAGCTGCCCCCGCCCCCCTGATCCTGCTCTGTACAGTGTGCCCCAGTGTTTGAACGGGTGGCTGAGTCTCTCTGCTGAGTCGGGCCCGCTCAGCCTGCCTCACTTACTATTCTCACCGGGGCCAGCGGCTGGGCCAGCTGCCCCCGCCCCCTGATTCCTGCTCTGTACAGTGTGCCCCAGTGTTTGAACGGGTGGCTGAGTCTCTCTGCTGAGTCGGGCCCGCTCAGCCTGCCTCACTTACTATTCTCACCGCGGGCCAGCGGCTGGGCCAGCTGCCCCGCCCCCCTGATTCCTGCTCTGTACAGTGTGCCCCAGTGTTTGAACGGGTGCTGAGTCTCTCTGCTGAGTCGGGCCCGCTCAGCCTGCCTCACTTACTATTCTCACCGGGGCCAGCGGCTGGGGCCAGCTGCCCCGCCCCCCTGATTCCTGCTCTGTACAGTGTGCCCCAGTGTTTGAACGGGTGGCTGAGTCTCTCTGCTGAGTCGGGCCCGCTCAGCCTGCCTCACTTACTATTCTCACCGCGGCCAGCGGCTGGGGCCAGCTGCCCCCGCCCCCCTGATTCCTGCTCTGTACAGTGTGCCCCAGTGTTTGAACGGGTGGCTGAGTCTCTCTGCTGAGTCGGGCCCGCTCAGCCTGCCTCACTTACTATTCTCACCGCGGGCCAGCGGCTGGGGCCAGCTGCCCCCGCCCCCCTGATTCCTGCTCTGTACAGTGTGCCCCAGTGTTTGAACGGGTGGCTGAGTCTCTCTGCTGAGTCGGGCCCGCTCAGCCTGCCTCACTTACTATTCTCACCGCGGGCCAGCGGCTGGGGCCAGCTGCCCCCGCCCCCCTGATTCCTGCTCTGTACAGTGTGCCCCAGTGTTTGAACGGGTGGCTGAGCCTCTCTGCTGAGTCGGGCCCGCTCAGCCTGCCTCACTTACTATTCTCACCGGGGGCCAGCGGCTGGGCCAGCTGCCCCCGCCCCCCTGATTCCTGCTCTGTACAGTGTGCCCCAGTGTTTGAACGGGTGGCTGAGCCTCTCTGCTGAGTCGGGCCCGCTCAGCCTGCCTCACTTACTATTCTCACCGCGGGCCAGCGGCTGGGCAGCTGCCCCGCCCCCCCTGATTCCTGCTCTGTACAGTGTGCCCCAGTGTTTGAACGGGTGGCTGAGCCTCTCTGCTGAGTCGGGCCCGCTCAGCCTGCCTCACTTACTATTCTCACACCGGGGCCAGCGGCTGGGCCAGCTGCCCCCGCCCCCCTGATTCCTGCTCTGTACAGTGTGCCCCAGTGTTTGAACGGGTGGCTGAGCCTCTCTGCTGAGTCGGGCCCGCTCAGCCTGCCTCACTTACTATTCTCACCGCGGGCCAGCGGCTGGGGCCAGCTGCCCCCCCCCCCCTGATTCCTGCTCTGTACAGTGTGCCCCAGTGTTTGAACGGGTGGCTGAGCCTCTCTGCTGAGTCGGGCCCGCTCAGCCTGCCTCACTTACTATTCTCACCGCGGGCCAGCGGCTGGGGCCAGCTGCCCCCGCCCCCCTGATTCCTGCTCTGTACAGTGTGCCCCAGTGTTTGAACGGGTGGCTGAGCCTCTCTGCTGAGTCGGGCCCGCTCAGCCTGCCTCACTTACTATTCTCACCGCGGGCCAGCGGCTGGGCCAGCTGCCCCCGCCCCCCTGATTCCTGCTCTGTACAGTGTGCCCCAGTGTTTGAACGGGTGGCTGAGCCTCTCTGCTGAGTCGGCCCGCTCAGCCTGCCTCACTTACTATTCTCACCGCGGGCCAGCGGCTGGGGCCAGCTGCCCCCGCCCCCCTGATTCCTGCTCTGTACAGTGTGCCCAGTGTTTGAACGGGTGGCTGAGCCTCTCTGCTGAGTCGGGCCCGCTCAGCCTGCCTCACTTACTATTCTCACCGCGGGCCAGCGGCTGGGGCCAGCTGCCCCGCCCCCCTGATTCCTGCTCTGTACAGTGTGCCCCAGTGTTTGAACGGGTGGCTGAGCCTCTCTGCTGAGTCGGGCCCGCTCAGCCTGCCTCACTTACTATTCTCACCGCGGGCCAGCGGCTGGGGCCAGCTGCCCCCGCCCCCTGATTCCTGCTCTGTACAGTGTGCCCCAGTGTTTGAACGGGTGGCTGAGCCTCTCTGCTGAGTCGGGCCCGCTCAGCCTGCCTCACTTACTATTCTCACCGCGGGCCAGCGGCTGGGGCCAGCTGCCCCCGCCCCCCTGATTCCTGCTCTGTACAGTGTGCCCCAGTGTTTGAACGGGTGGCTGAGCCTCTCTGCTGAGTCGGGCCCGCTCAGCCTGCCTCACTTACTATTCTCACCGCGCCAGCGGCTGGGGCCAGCTGCCCCCGCCCCCCTGATTCCTGCTCTGTACAGTGTGCCCCAGTGTTTGAACGGGTGGCTGAGCCTCTCTGCTGAGTCGGGCCCGCTCAGCCTGCCTCACTTACTATTCTCACCGCGGGCCAGCGGCTGGGGCCAGCTGCCCCCGCCCCCCTGATTCCTGCTCTGTACAGTGTGCCCAGTGTTTGAACGGGTGGCTGAGCCTCTCTGCTGAGTCGGGCCCGCTCAGCCTGCCTCACTTACTATTCTCACCGCGGGCCAGCGGCTGGGGCCAGCTGCCCCCGCCCCCCTGATTCCTGCTCTGTACAGTGTGCCCCAGTGTTTGAACGGGTGGCTGAGCCTCTCTGCTGAGTCGGGCCCCGCTCAGCCTGCCTCACTTACTATTCTCACCGCGGCCAGCGGCTGGGGCCAGCTGCCCCCGCCCCCCTGATTCCTGCTCTGTACAGTGTGCCCCAGTGTTTGAACGGGTGGCTGAGCTCTCTGCTGAGTCGGGCCCGCTCAGCCTGCCTCACTTACTATTCTCACCGCGGGCCAGCGGCTGGGGCCAGCTGCCCCCGCCCCCCTGATTCCTGCTCTGTACAGTGTGCCCCATGTTTTGAACGGGTGGCTGAGCCTCTCTGCTGAGTCGGGCCCGCTCAGCCTGCCTCACTTACTATTCTCACCGCGGGCCAGCGGCTGGGCCAGCTGCCCCCGCCCCCCTGATTCCTGCTCTGTACAGTGTGCCCCAGTGTTTGAACGGGTGGCTGAGCCTCTCTGCTGAGTCGGGCCCGCTCAGCCTGCCTCACTTACTATTCTCACCGCGGGCCAGCGGCTGGGGCCAGCTGCCCCCGCCCCCTGATTCCTGCTCTGTACAGTGTGCCCAGTGTTTGAACGGGTGGCTGAGCCTCTCTGCTGAGTCGGGCCCGCTCAGCCTGCCTCACTTACTATTCTCACCGCGGGCCAGCGGCTGGGGCCAGCTGCCCCGCCCCCCTGATTCCTGCTCTGTACAGTGTGCCCCAGTGTTTGAACGGGTGGCTGAGCTCTCTGCTGATGCGGGCCCGCTCGGGCCTCAGCCTGCCTCACTTACTATTCTCACCGCGGGCCAGCGGCTGGGCCAGCTGCCCCCGCCCCCCTGATTCCTGCTCTGTACAGTGTGCCCCAGTGTTTGAACGGGTGGCTGAGCCTCTCTGCTGAGTCGGGCCCGCTCAGCCTGCCTCACTTACTATTCTCACCGCGGGCCAGCGGCTGGGGCCAGCTGCCCCCGCCCCCCTGATTCCTGCTCTGTACAGTGTGCCCCAGTGTTTGAACGGGTGGCTGAGCCTCTCTGCTGAGTCGGGCCCGCTCAGCCTGCCTCACTTACTATTCTCCCACCGCGGCCAGCGGCTGGGGCCAGCTGCCCCGCCCCCCTGATTCCTGCTCTGTACAGTGTGCCCCAGTGTTTGAACGGGTGGCTGAGCCTCTCTGCTGAGTCGGGCCCGCTCAGCCTGCCTCACTTACTATTCTCACGCGGGCCAGCGGCTGGGGCCAGCTGCCCCCGCCCCCTGATTCCTGCTCTGTACAGTGTGCCCAGTGTTTGAACGGGTGGCTGAGCCTCTCTGCTGAGTCGGGCCCGCTCAGCCTGCCTCACTTACTATTCTCACCGCGGCCAGCGGCTGGGCCAGCTGCCCCCGCCCCCCTGATTCCTGCTCTGTACAGTGTGCCCCAGTGTTTGAACGGGTGGCTGAGCCTCTCTGCTGAGTCGGGCCCGCTCAGCCTGCCTCACTTACTATTCTCACCGCGGCCAGCGGCTGGGGCCAGCTGCCCCCGCCCCCCTGATTCCTGCTCTGTACAGTGTGCCCAGTGTTTGAACGGGTGGCTGAGCCTCTCTGCTGAGTCGGGCCGCTCAGCCTGCCTCACTTACTATTCTCACCCGGGGCAGCGGCTGGGGCCAGCTGCCCCGCCCCCCTGATTCCTGCTCTGTACAGTGTGCCCAGTGTTTGAACGGGTGGCTGAGCCTCTCTGCTGAGTCGGGCCCGCTCAGCCTGCCTCACTTACTATTCTCACCGCGGGCCAGCGGCTGGGGCCAGCTGCCCCCCCCCCCTGATTCCTGCTCTGTACAGTGTGCCCAGTGTTTGAACGGGTGGCTGAGCCTCTCTGCTGAGTCGGGCCCGCTCAGCCTGCCTCACTTACTATTCTCACCGCGGGCCAGCGGCTGGGGCCAGCTGCCCCCGCCCCCCTGATTCCTGCTCTGTACAGTGTGCCCCAGTGTTTGAACGGGTGGCTGAGCCTCTCTGCTGAGTCGGGCCCGCTCAGCCTGCCTCACTTACTATTCTCACCGCGGCCAGCGGCTGGGGCCAGCTGCCCCCGCCCCCCTGATTCCTGCTCTGTACAGTGTGCCCCAGTGTTTGAACGGGTGGCTGAGCCTCTCTGCTGAGTCGGGCCCGCTCAGCCTGCCTCACTTACTATTCTCACCGCGGGCCAGCGGCTGGGCCCAGCTGCCCCGCCCCCCTGATTCCTGCTCTGTACAGTGTGCCCCAGTGTTTGAACGGGTGGCTGAGCTCTCTGCTGAGTCGGGCCCGCTCAGCTGCCTCACTTACTATTCTCACCGCGGGCCAGCGGCTGGGGCCAGCTGCCCCCGCCCCCCTGATTCCTGCTCTGTACAGTGTGCCCCAGTGTTTGAACGGGTGGCTGAGCCTCTCTGCTGAGTCGGGCCCGCTCAGCCTGCCTCACTTACTATTCTCACCCGCGGGCCAGCGCTGGGCCAGCTGCCCCGCCCCCCTGATTCCTGCTCTGTACAGTGTGCCCCAGTGTTTGAACGGTGGCTGAGCCTCTCTGCTGAGTCGGGCCCGCTCAGCCTGCCTCACTTACTATTCTCACCGCGGGCCAGCGGCTGGGGCCAGCTGCCCCCGCCCCCTGATTCCTGCTCTGTACAGTGTGCCCCAGTGTTTGAACGGGTGGCTGAGCCTCTCTGCTGAGTCGGGCCCGCTCAGCCTGCCTCACTTACTATTCTCACCGCGGCCAGCGGCTGGGGCCAGCTGCCCCCGCCCCCCTGATTCCTGCTCTGTACAGTGTGCCCCAGTGTTTGAACGGGTGGCTGAGCTCTCTGCTGAGTCGGGCCCGCTCAGCCTGCTCACTTACTATTCTCACCGCGGGCCAGCGGCTGGGGCCAGCTGCCCCCGCCCCCCTGATTCCTGCTCTGTACAGTGTGCCCCAGTGTTTGAACGGGTGGCTGAGCCTCTCTGCTGAGTCGGGCCCGCTCAGCCTGCCTCACTTACTATTCTCACCGCGGGCCAGCGGCTGGGCCAGCTGCCCCCGCCCCCCTGATTCCTGCTCTGTACAGTGTGCCCCAGTGTTTGAACGGGTGGCTGAGCCTCTCTGCTGAGTCGGGCCCGCTCAGCCTGCCTCACTTACTATTCTCACCGCGGGCCAGCGGCTGGGGCCAGCTGCCCCCCCCGCCCCTGATTCCTGCTCTGTACAGTGTGCCCCAGTGTTTGAACGGGTGGCTGAGCCTCTCTGCTGAGTCGGCCCGCTCAGCCTGCCTCACTTACTATTCTCACCGCGGGCCAGCGGCTGGGGCCAGCTGCCCCGCCCCCCTGATTCCTGCTCTGTACAGTGTGCCCCAGTGTTTGAACGGGTGGCTGAGCCTCTCTGCTGAGTCGGGCCCGCTCAGCCTTCCTCACTTACTATTCTCACCGCGGGCCAGCGGCTGGGGCCAGCTGCCCCCGCCCCCCTGATTCTGCTCTGTACAGTGTGCCCCAGTGTTTGAACGGGTGGCTGAGCCTCTCTGCTGAGTCGGGCCCGCTCAGCCTGCCTCACTTACTATTCTCACCGCGGGCCAGCGGCTGGGCCAGCTGCCCCCGCCCCCCTGATTCCTGCTCTGTACAGTGTGCCCAGTGTTTGAACGGTGGCTGAGCCTCTCTGCTGAGTCGTGGGGCCGCTCAGCCTGCCTCACTTACTATTCTCACCGCGGGCCAGCGGCTGGGCCAGCTGCCCCCGCCCCCCTGATTCCTGCTCTGTACAGTGTGCCCCAGTGTTTGAACGGGTGGCTGAGCCTCTCTGCTGAGTCGGGCCCGGCTCAGCCTGCCTCACTTACTATTCTCACCGCGGGCCAGCGGCTGGGGCCAGCTGCCCCGCCCCCCTGATTCCTGCTCTGTACAGTGTGCCCCAGTGTTTGAACGGGTGGCTGAGCCTCTCTGCTGAGTCGGGCCCGCTCAGCCTGCCTCACTTACTATTCTCACCGCGGCCAGCGGCTGGGGCCAGCTGCCCCCGCCCCCCTGATTCCTGCTCTGTACAGTGTGCCCCAGTGTTTGAACGGGTGGCTGAGCCTCTCTGCTGAGTCGGCCCGCTCAGCCTGCCTCACTTACTATTCTCACCGGGGGCGCCAGCGGCTGGGGCCAGCTGCCCCGCCCCCCTGATTCCTGCTCTGTACAGTGTGCCCCAGTGTTTGAAACGGGTGCTGAGCCTCTCTGCTGAGTCGGCCCGCTCCAGCCTGCTCACTACTATTCTCACCGCGGGCCAGCGCTGGGGCCAGCTGCCCCCCCCCCTGATTCCTGCCTGTACAGTGTGCCCCAGTGTTTGAACGGGTGGCTGAGCTCTCTGCTGAGTCGGGCCCGCTCAGCTGCCTCACTTACTATTCTCACCGCGGGCCAGCGCTGGGGCCAGCTGCCCCGCCCCCCTGATTCCTGCTCTGTACAGTGTGCCCCAGTGTTTGAACGGGTGGCTGAGCCTCTCTGCTGAGTCGGGCCCGCTCAGCCTGCCTCACTTACTATTCTCACCGCGGGCCAGCGGCTGGGCCCAGCTGCCCCCGCCCCCCTGATTCCTGCTCTGTACAGTGTGCCCCAGTGTTTGAACGGGTGGCTGAGCCTCTCTGCTGAGTCGGGCCCGCCAGCCTGCCTCACTTACTATTCTCACCGCGGGCAGCGGCTGGGGCCAGCTGCCCCCGCCCCCCTGATTCTGCTCTGTACAGTGTGCCCAGTGTTTGAACGGGTGGCTGAGCCTCTCTGCTGAGTCGGGCCCGCTCAGCCTGCTCACTTACTATTCCTCACCGCGGCCAGCGGCTGGGGCCAGCTGCCCCCGCCCCCCTGATTCCTGCTCTGTACAGTGTGCCCCAGTGTTTGAACGGTGGCTGAGCTCTCTGCTGAGTCGGGCCCGCTCAGCCTGCCTCACTTACTATTCTCACCGCGGGCCAGCGGCTGGGCCAGCTGCCCCGCCCCCCTGATTCCTGCTCTGTACAGTGTGCCCCAGTGTTTGAACGGGTGGCTGAGCCTCTCTGCTGAGTCGGGCCCGTCAGCCTGCCTCACTTACTATTCTCCCGCGGGCCAGCGGCTGGGGCCAGCTGCCCCCCGCCCCCCTGATTCCTGCTCTGTACAGTGTGCCCCAGTGTTTTGAACGGGTGGCTGAGCCTCTCTCTGAGTCGGGCCGCCCCTGCCTCACTTACTATTCTCACCGCGGGCCAGCGCTGGGCCAGCTGCCCCCGCCCCCCTGATTCCTGCTCTGTACAGTGTGCCCCAGTGTTTGAACGGGTGGCTGAGCCTCTCTGCTGAGTCGGGCCCGCTCAGCCTGCCTCTCACTTACTATTCTCACCGCGGGCCAGCGGCTGGGCCAGCTGCCCCCCCCCCCTGATTCCTGCTCTGTACAGTGTGCCCCAGTGTTTGAACGGGGCTGAGCCTCTCTGCTGAGTCGGGCCCGCTCAGCCTGCCTCACTTACTATTCTCACCGCGGGCCAGCGGCTGGGGCCAGCTGCCCCCGCCCCCCTGATTCCTGCTCTGTACAGTGTGCCCCAGTGTTTGAACGGGTGGCTGAGCCTCTCTGCTGAGTCGGGCCCGCTCCAGCCTGCCTCACTTACTATTCTCACCGCGCCAGCGGCTGGGGCCAGCTGCCCCCGCCCCCCTGATTCCTGCTCTGTACAGTGTGCCCCAGTGTTTGAACGGGTGGCTGAGCCTCTCTGCTGAGTCGGGCCCGATCAGCCTGCCTCACTTACTATTCTCACCGCTGGCCGCGGCTGGGGCCAGCTGCCCCCGCCCCCCTATTCCTGCTCTGTACAGTGTGCCACCAGTGTTTGAACGGGTGGCTGAGCCTCTCTGCTGAGTCGGCCCCGCTCAGCCTGCCTCACTTACTATTCTCACCGCGGGCCAGCGGCTGGGGCCAGCTGCCCCCGCCCCCCTGATTCCTGCTCTGTACAGTGTGCCCCAGGTTTGAACGGGTGGCTGAGCCTCTCTGCTGAGTCGGGCCGCTCAGCCTGCCTCACTTACTATTCTCACCGCGGGCCAGCGGCTGGGGCCAGCTGCCCCCGCCCCCCTGATTCCTGCTCTGTACAGTGTGCCCAGTGTTTGAACGGGTGGCTGAGCCTCTCTGCTGAGTCGGGCCCCGCTCAGCCTGCTCACTTACTATTCTCACCGCGGGCCAGCGGCTGGGCCAGCTGCCCCCGCCCCCCTGATTCTGCTCTGTACAGTGTGCCCCAGTGTTTGAAGGGTGGCTGAGCCTCTCTGCTGAGTCGGGCCCCGCTCAGCCTGCCTCACTTACTATTCTCACCGCGGGCCAGCGGCTGGGCCAGCTGCCCCCGCCCGCCCTGATTCTGCTCTGTACGTGTGTACAGTGTGCCCCAGTGTTTGAACGGGTGGCTGAGCCTCTCTGCTGAGTCGGGCCCGCTCAGCCTGCCTCACTTACTATTCTCACCGCGGGCCAGCGGCTGGGGCCAGCTGCCCCCGCCCCCCTGATTCCTGCTCTGTACAGTGTGCCCCCAGTGTTTGAACGGGTGGCTGAGCCCTCTGCTGAGTCGGGCCCGCTCAGCCTGCCTCACTTACTATTCTCACCGCGGGCCAGCGGCTGGGGCCAGCTGCCCCCGCCCCCCTGATTCCTGCTCTGTACAGTGTGCCCCAGTGTTTGAACGGTGGCTGAGCCTCTCTCTGAGTCGGGCCCGCTCAGCCTGCTCACTTACTATTCTCTCACCGCGGCCCAGCGGCTGGGGCCAGCTGCCCCCGCCCCCCTGATTCCTGCTCTGTACAGTGTGCCCCAGTGTTTGAACGGGTGGCTGAGCCTCTCTGCTGAGTCGGGCCCGCTCAGGCCTCCTCACTTACTATTGGTTACAGCTGGAGGTGTCCTGTGGACAGTTTGACAGCCGTCTCTTTTACTATTGCGGTCGATGGGAAAAATGCTTTTTGGGCCCATGGGGATTTTTTGTCGCAATACCACGAGTGGCCACTGGGAAAAATCTGCGTGTCGGCTGAGGGGCGGCGCCGAATCCAGTTCTTATAATAGATCCCTGAGCTGGAGATGGTAAATGGTTGGGCGGAATGTAGCTAGCAAGGTTTTCACGATGTTCAGAACCACAAATCCTGAAAAATAGATATTTGATATTGTGTAGCTGATAGTTTTAATCATCAGCGTTTGTTGTGTTATTTCATCTAGTAATGACTTGTATGTAGAGGGACATTTACGGACATGTAAAAAGGTACGCACGTCAACGACTGCAAGCGGGGAAGTCAAAACTCCGAGCTTGGCAGGAGCCCTTGTGAACGCAGCACAGGGTAGTGAGTAGTGAGTGAAGCGGCTGCGGAGCTTCAGAGCAGCCAGAGTGAGTGAGTTAGAGAGAGGGGGGGCAACAGCAGCCGCCGACGGAGCAGGAGACCGAAGGGAGAGGAGCTCTGTGTCGGATACTAAACAGCTCGACTTCAGCCTGCACAGGAGATGAGAGCCGCTTTTTAAAGAAGGGACGAGGAGAGAAAACTTTAGTCCAGGCCGAGAAGATGACGGTGGATTTTGAAGACTGCATTAAAGATTCACCCGGTTCAGGTGAGAGACACGACAACTCTGAGAGAGAGCTGCTCGGTCACTGCAGTTCTGCTGCTGCTGCTCTGTTTGTGTGGTTAGATCACATATTACTGATCCCAGCCTGGAGCCGTAAGTGTGTGTGTGTATGTGCGTGCGTGCGTGCGTGCATGTGCGTGTGTGTGTCTCCTCTCTCCCTGTGTGTTGCACGTTTGACCAAACAGCGACACGTTGCACGCGATTAATACTCGGTTCGATAAACGGTGGATTAACTGTCGTCACACAGTTCAGAGCATCTGTCATTATCACAGCCTCCAGGTCAGTGATGATGACGATGATGACTGTGGTGATGTTTGTGGTGATGATGGTCACATGGTCTCCCCCAGTGAGACTGACTGGGAGCTGCTGGAATCGATCACCCCCCCCCCCCTCGTGCTGCTGCCACAGTTTGTTTGTCCGCTTGTTATCAGTGAGGATCCATTCAAGAGCCACGTGTTGTTCACTCACTGTTGTTCACACTGTGTTTACTTCATGTGCTGTGGATTTCTTAAGGTCAACCTGTAGAGTGACCACCTCTGCTACATGTGTCTCCCACTGCAGTTAAACAGGTTCAGTCACTTTACTATAGAAACCAACGGGTGAGAATTAACTGGCTTTTATTCTGAAAAGTCAAATTCAATGGAATCCAAATATAAACACATGTAACTTCAGCCTGTGTTAATGATTTTGGTTTATTGTTTCACCACTAAAAACACTGAAGGTGTTTCTTTCTCCTTTGTGTGATGCTTCTTTTTCGAGCTGAAAAAACCTGATCAATTATCAGAATATTTGCTGATTGACAATTGATCTGAACCTAATGTGCTGCTGATTGTTTCAGCTCCACTTCAAACAGTCTCCATTAGTAAGATCAGAGGAAACCGACGGTTCCACTCTCCGGCTTTGAGCGCCCTGCACCAAAGGTTAAAAAAATACGACAGGAATTTTCTACACCCACATCTGAACCTGGTCCAGATCCTCTCCAGCTGTGAGCCACGGAGGAGGAGGAGGAGGAGGAGGAGGAGCCTTTACACAGTATGTCTGTGTGTTAGTGACATAAAACACTGTGGATTTGGACTCTTTGAAGGTTTTGGTTTCCTGGCAGCTTCATGACTTTTGTTTTTTTTAAATCTGACTTACATTGTTACTGTTAAATGCTGATGCATCACTTTAGTTCAGTGGTTCAGTGTCGTGTCTCAAGATAAAACCTGAGGGCTCATTAGATGATTAATGCAGCACAGATCTGTATAAACTTTATTTAGTTTCACTGAGTCACAACCACAGTCTGACCTGCTGAAGTCAAAGGTCGGACTCGAGGCCTCTGCTGAGGAGGTGATGAGGGCTTCCACGTGTCCCTCCTCCTCTGAGCTTTAAAACCTCCGCTTTCTTTATTCATATTTGAAACATCAGGCCTGAATGAAATGATTAGAAGAAGATAAACTCTTCTTCACAACAGCTTCAGAGGTCACACACCACTGGTTTTATGTTTAACAGCGGATTCTCTTTCACATAAACAACCTTTCTCCAGCTTCTCGTCCCACAGCTGTCGAGTAGATCTGTGGAGGACTCGCTGAGCCGAGTACCTGGGTAAATATCCTTCAGTTTCCTGTGCGACGCTGCACTGTGAGCTCCTGCAGATAAAAATCTCTGCTGCTCCTTCAAAATCAAAGACTTCCAGCAGCAGCTCAGTAATGGCTGCCATGTGGAGCTGCAGACAGAGGAGGACACCTCTCAGGAAGCTCCTGGTGGAGAGTCTTCACACCAACCTCCTCCTTGTTTCGTGGTACAAAACGAGCTGCGTGAGGAAGAGTCACCTGCCTCCTTGTTTACTTGGCTTTCTCTGCTACACTGTAAAACCTGAGTTAGTTCAACTCAAACTGTTTGAGGAACCCGAGTTCAACTACGATTGTTCAGTAACTTGAGTAAAAAAAGTTCGGCCTTGTCCACAAACGGTCTTTTTCATTTTTGGAAAGTTTTCCGTCAGCATGGTGTTTTGAGATACTGAAAGCCTTTGTGGATACTCCCAAACTCATCTCCGCTTGGAAGCGACATCTAGCAGCTTGTGTTTACATGCAACATGGCCGCCACCAAAGAGCAGCTACCGTTCGATTCGTGGAAACCTCAGATTTGCAAAACCGTCAGAACAACCACATTTGTCGACATGTTTTTCTGTCGCTCTGCAGACGTCGTCTGAACTGTTGCTCTGATTGGTTCGAGGTCTGTCCAGGCATTTTGATCTACATCTGCTGGAGGTGAATACACCTTCTCCAGTGGACTTCACCCTCCTATTAACATCATTATGTGCAGCTTCTGATGCACTGATGCTCCTGGTTGCGCTTGTGAACTTTTTTTTCCTCCAGCTCATGTTCATGTTCGTCTTTTATCTGCAGCCACACGGCGTTTAAACGACTATAAGACGCAGTGAAAGAGACGAGGTGTCATGGTCACTGAAGCCTGTAACAGTGTTTCAGAGAACATTGAAGCGGCTCCTTTGTGGAGCTAAAAGCAGCTCCAGTATGAAGCGTTATGTAACGAGCCTGGAGGTGGATGACTGGGAGGAGGAGCAGCAGGAAGAGAAAAAAAAAAAAAATCGTGGCTTTTTTTTTTTTTTTTTTCTTCGTGAGGAGGATTTGGCGTGACGCACCGCTCTTCCCACAATGTCTAAAAACCATGCAGGAAATCAGTTCTGCACAATTACCTCTGACATCCCAGCGTCCTCTGTTTATTAGCTCGAGCTCTGGCCTCCTCTGACGATCGATCACTCGGTGCATCGACAGAGATGAGGAGCAGAGCAGCAGCAGACGGTGAAGAACTTCTTCCTCTCCCTTTTCAGAAAAGCTGCTGGTTAAGCACTTCCCAACGACATGACGAATCAGCTGAGCCCTCCAGAAAACTGTTTGTTTAGTCTCTATGGAGACTCCGACCCCTGACAGATGTGTTGACTGCAACCAGTGATGCTCTCCACATCTGGTCTGAGAAAGTGCCGCAATGAACATGAGCCGCAGGAACTCTTGTGTGTGTGTGTGTGTGTGTGTTGTGTTTGTGTTTGTGTTTTGCTCCGACACAACATGCAAACGTTTGAGCTGCTCTCTCCTCACAGACATGTTAATCTGAGGTCACACTCTATCCTGTGGATCGTGACAGGCAACTGTAGGAGTTCATATGAACTGAATCAGAGCTGCAGCTGATTATCGTTTTCATTTAGGATTAATATATCTGTATTGATCATTTCTGGATCATCACTTCATAGACACCGTGTTGTCATTTTATAATATCTTTGACCAACGATGGCAACCCAACCACAAGCAGTTAAACATGAGTCATGTGATGTAAGAAAACAAAAAGAAGAATCATTAGCATCTGTTTTTCATCATGAAATAATCATAAATAACCTCTGGATCTCTGGCTCTCCTCACATTGAAGACATCTAAGACACTAAAACAGACACTGTTTTCTATATTTTATGTTTCACTACTTCCTGCACAAAGTGATTTAGCAGGAACTGGAACCTGCAGATGATCCGTCTCTCTCCTTTGACATGCAGCAAATCTGCAACAGAAAACACGTCTCAAGGGAATGAAGCTGTGACTCTATGAATATAATGAGGATGAGTTGTTAATTAAGATATTTCTGAAGTGGAGACACATGATAATGAACATGTCAGCAAATGTTCAAAAGTCAACTCAGCTGTCTCGTATTGGAGTAAATGAGATGCATGTTAATGTCAAACCCAACCTGTGATTGGCATGAAGTTATTGATCATGACCTTTTTATACAGAAAAAAAAAAAAACTCCACAAACAACTTGTTTATTTACAGCTCGACCCTTTAAAACAGTCATTTTGTCGTCTGACAGGTCTGTGGCTCTGTGGATCTGGACCCTGGTCTCAGGTGTCACATCCGCCGACATCAATAAATGTCATGCATTAAAAAAAAAAAGAAAAGTAAAATCTGAAGCGTCCTCCTGCAGCGACTCCGTCTGTCATCACAGTGTAATATATGGAGCAGCAGAGTAGAGTGTAACTGAAGCAGTGAAAGGAAACGACTCCTGAGCGCTTTATAAATACGTGTTCGGACTTTTTGTGTTTCAGCCTCCTGGTTCTGGTAAACGCTCTGACCGGGCCTGCAGCTCTGTGAATGTGCTTCTTGTTATTTATGTTGCTGAGACACTTGAGAGGATTTTTTTTTTTTTGCATTAATGGATTTTTCAGTGTCTCCGTCGGATGTGTCCTCGGCAGAATATGTCCATTGTCCAGAGGGAGCGTCCGGCTCCGCTGAGAGACAGACTCTTTTCTCTGCGTCTGAATGGTCCAAAGGGGAGAGACCGAACCCTCTTACCCCCCCCCCCCATGTGAACAGCTTGCGGGTGGAGAGGTGAGAGCTGAGGCGATGCTGCCTTCATGGTGATGAGTTGTCATTGACTCACAGAGGGAATCCAAGGCCAATGACCTGTGGCGTTTGCTGCTTGTGCACTGTGGGAGAAAGGCTGGATGGGATGCATTTGTGACTCACAGTCAGATGACAAGCTGATGGAGGGATGGTGCAGGGGGGGGGATGGATTGGGGGGGGGGGGGGGGGGGGGGGGGGGGGGGGGGGGTGCATGCATGTCAGATTCCTGGAGATGCCGGGTTGAAGGAATGCCCAAGCATCTGGTGTAATGTCTGTGCCTCGTATCGGTGAATTAACTACGGCTCTTGGAGGGAAAATTAACTACATAATAAGAGATTAGTTGAGCTGCAGAGTCTGTGAATAGTGTATGTGTGTGTGTGCACAGTCGGGGGGGGGTTGCAAAAATGCAGCAAATGTGCATGAAAAATCAACAATTTGACATCAGTGCATGAAAAACAAGTCATTTGGTTGCGTTTTAAAACAGTATAATGATTAGAAATGGGTCTCAGAAATATCGGATTGAAATTAAATCTGGTGACGAATCTCCTGTCGAAGCTTCTTATGGTTTTGTTCCAACATACGACTGTGACTAAAGACGAACTCAAGGTTTCTGATAGGAGGTTTTTGGCTCAGACGTCAGAAAAGGCTTCGGTTTCCTGATGAGAGAGAGCTGCATCTTATATGAAATGTTAATCAGGGGTATGTGGTGCGTTCGAGGAACTATTGTAGAGCCAGCTGTCACAGCAAAAATGATCAACAGGGAAACAGGATTGAAAATCTGACTGTCATGAGATGATTGGATTTAAGGTTTCTGGAGGATGATACGGAGGCTGGACCTGAATATGTTCGTGATTGTGAAAAGTTTCTGTGAGAAAATAGCAAAAAATACCTCATTGATGATGAACCAACAACCGTCCAAACGACTTTACGTCAGCCGTGAGAAGCTGGCACATCAGATCTGAAGTAAATTTCCTGTGAACCAACAGATTAAGCCGTCGAATCAGTTTTAGTTTTTTACATTTGACTCTTTGTTCCTCTGTCTCTCTCCATCTGTTCCCTCCTCTTCTTCTTTGGAAGGAACTTACAGTTGGATTTCATTCACTGACTTCATATTTAATACATGTTTACAGAACAGGAAGTTATTGCCAAGCCGGCCCTGGAGCTCCCGTCAGATGAGGTCAGCTCCTCCAGCTCCTCCAGCTCCGGCTCGTTGGTACCAGTAACGACCAATGTGAGGCCTTGGTGCTCCGAGTTCAATCATGTTCATCTCAGTTCACGTTTGACGGTTGCGTTAAATCATCTCTGTATTGTGTGAGTCGTGAGGACGTGTTGTGTTGTGGTTCGAGGACGGTCGGTGTTTCTCTGCTCGACGTTCTTGTTGCTTCTGCTCTATTTCAAACTGACCTCCTTCTTCTTCCATCTTGAATCTGTGTCAGTGACCCCGTCTGTTCACACTCACTGCTCCTCCACGACTCTGACTGTGGCCAGCTGAGTGTGTGTGTGTGGGGTGGGGGGTTCACATTTGTTGTGATTGACAGGAACCTCTGTCACATCTGTCTCAGCTGAAACCTTCTTCCCAGCCAATCACATCAGTTTCCTTGGTTCATAAGCAGAATGGTTTGAGCAGAAGGTTTAGTTCTTTCCAGCTAATCTCACCATGTGTCCCTACAGCAGGCAGCCCAATGAGCTACCAGTCACATGATCAGCTGCTCTTGTAATGATGAGATCTGACCATCACGTGTCTGTAGATCAGCAACAGCCCTCAGGTCTACCTTCAGACTTTACGACATAGAAGCAGCAGTAAAAAGAAAGTAAGAAGAATAAAAACGTTGTACTTTAACATAGTAACGATGTGAGCACTTCCTCCTCTCCTCCTCCTCCTCCTCCTCCTCCACTCAGCTCTGTTTACTGATGTTTACTAATTTCCCTAAACGCTGTGTCCTGGTTGGTGCACTGACTTCCTGTTTTACACTCATTAAACTCCCGCTCCTCCACCGTCTCCTCCACCCAGGACGGTTTATTCTGCTCTTTTAATTTTCATCATGTGCTTGATTTAATGACCCGTCGGCCCCGTGTGCATTCACATCATCTCATTAAGGGCGAGCTGCGTTTGCCACCGCTAACAACTCCAGGTAATGAAAGTGACAGGGATTATGATCAGCAGTGTGCAGTTTGATGGCCGCGTGGTTTAATCAGGGATTGGCCCACATTCCTCTGCTCAACGCCCCACCCCCCACCCCTAACAGCAGGTGTTGCACCTGGAGGCTTAACGTCCAATCGGTGTCATCCTGATGTGAATGAATGGAAACAGATCCAGGGGGATACAACAACACGCTGTGGTGGAGTATGATGATTTCTTTCGTCACAGCAGTGTTGTCGCCCTCCCACGGAGAAGCTGCTGCTCCATCAGCTGGAGAAGCTTTCATGTTGATAATGAGACCAGATGAAGGGCTTTCGCCAGGGACGCTCCACAGCACTCGTAGGGCAGCTGCTGGAAGGACGTCGATGATCAGAGCGTTTGAAGGAGCGCGTGCAAACACAACAGAGACTGAATTCTTGTGGAGGGTTTGGGCATAGTGGTAGTAGTGGTAGTAGTGGTAGTAGTTTGAACATGGGAACCTCCACAGCTCCATGCAAGTGAATCATATCCTCCCTCTGCATGTGCACAAGCCTGTTGTCCGCACATTAATCCCCCGGTGATGGTGAGCAGAGATGACTGTGTCTTTGTCACGATGCAGGAAGTTTCCTGCGAAAAGTCCAGTCACCGTTGTCATTCCTTGTTTTCATCCGAATCATCTGTTTCAGTTTATTGAGCACATGTGGAAATGACTCCTCGTCCTGATTTCAGTGGCGGCTGCTGGTCTCTAAGAAGGAGGACCTCATGTTCGGCCTCCATCATAATATTTGTCCATTTATTGTAAATTGCACTCTCCGTTCCTTTTCAAGGAAATGTTCTGTGACCCTCGTCATACCACCGGCGTCTTTTGAATGAGCAAACTAACTAAAATAAGCTTGGAGCTTATGAGGAAATACTATAATTGTGTTTTGCAGGTTCAAAGACGTAAAGTTTCCTTCAAACATCTTGTTTCTGCTGATTGTGTCTCTGACGACTGTTCGGGTCGGTTGTGGTCTGTATATGTGTGTGCGTTGAGATCCACAGCCGCCGGTCGTCTCCTTGTAAATAACTCTAGTATATGTGAGGAAATGACAACAAACCTGCAGCTGAACTTTGGCTCACTTGCTGAAAAGTCGCTCCTGGGACGAGTAAAGACCACAGTATGGATCCTGGAGAGGTGGATTGCATTTACATCTTGTCAGCATCTGGACAGAGAACTGGTCTCAACCACCTGAGGAGCTGCAGACAATAAATTATGACTGGGACACTTGACACACATCAGTTTCTATTGAGACGCGATCGTCACTGTGTTCGATCCCTGCAGAAGATGCATGAGGTGTCCAACGGGGTCCTCGTGTCAAGCTGCAGGTTGTTCCCACTGGTCCTGGGATCATTGAGGTTCTTCCTGATGATTGATGACTCGGGTGTGGAGGTTTAGGTTTAGTTAACCCTTAGTAGTCTGAGCTTGTTGGGGCTGTTTTTGAATACTTTTGATTTTGCCTTTATATATAACATAAAAAAAATGTTTACCATGCCCAATAGGGTGCACCAACCCGACTTCTTCAGTCCCAATGCCAACACCGATACCTGGCTTAGCGTATCAGCCAATACCGATCCAATACAAACTTGGATCCGCCCCATTATCCGATACCGATCTACCTGTTTAGTCAATATCTGGGTCGATATCTGATACTAATATCAAATCAGTGTGTCTGAAACTCTCTCCAAGTTTTTGTTTGACGTTGATAGACCTTGTAAAACTGGGACTTGATGGTACAAATACATTTAACAGAGCAGAAAACAGTTGGATGGGAAGGCGTCACATGGTGGAATCAGCTGATACGACTCCACGTGATTTTTGTGTATTTTTGTTAATTAAGGAGGTTAAAGAAAAAAATGAAGTAAAGAAAACCTGTCAGATAATATGATGAAGTTGTGCTGCAGAAAAAACATACCAAACATGGGGATTAGGGATGCACCAATCCAATATGAAGATTGGATATTGCCGAAATAGCCAGATCGGGTATCGGATAATGGGGTGATCCCTGACGCTGATCTATTCACGTTGATGCAGCAGGGCTGGTACACGGCAAACACAGAGTGACAACTTTTTACAAAGGTAGGAAGGTAATGTTATGGTCCAGCCTGATGCCTCCACTGTCTCAAAGGTGTACAGTTTATTGATTCAACAGAGGTATTGGATCGGTATCGGCATCGGGACTGAAAAAGCTGTGCATCCCTACTTTTGCGTGAAGTTGACCTCAGCGCTCGGGGTGACCTAGGTTTTTTTCTTACAGCGGTACATGATCTGATCGCACCGGCCTCGCACCTTTAAGAAAGTGTTGTGCAGCTGTCAAATGACACAAATCACAAATGCGCACTTTTTTCCTTTGAAGGTCACAGGTGGCCGAGCTCGTTCATGTGCTCTCACCCGACCTTTTAATTAATTTACTGTGTCGATTCATGTTTTTTTTTTTTTTTATGTGAGAAGTTAATTGATGATTTGTGTGAATGTGGATTAAGGAGGAGAGGAGATGATGTCATCGCTGAGCTCTTTGTGCTGAAGGAGGCGACGCTCTGCAGGAGCGCTGGCCGTCCCCTCTCATTTCATCTCAGTGAATAACAAGACGTTACACACACACACACACACACAAAAGCCACAGAGGAAAAAAAAAAACTCTTAATCTGCATGTCGGACATCCTGAGCAGTCGCTGCACACACACACACACACACAACCAAGCCTGGTGTGAACAGTTTATTAAGTGCGATGAAATCCGATCGCTCAGTTCCTCTTCTGTCTCTTTCACACCGTCCAGCCATCCGGTGCTGTTGCCACAGGTTTTTACACATGCTGTGCCGCGGACATTGAATCAGCACTATGGCAACATCCATCCCTGGTCCCCTAAGTGATGGATGAATTGTAGTAAAGTGGCATCAGTATTCCTATCACGACCCCACGGTGAATAAACCCCGGCGATGACTAATGCGAAGCAGGGGAGTCAGAAAACAAGAGCAGGGCCAGAGAACACACAACACACACACACACACACACACACACACACACACACACTGAAAACACACCACTTTTACCGCTGATAATCGAAGCCTTTGGTCTTTTCTCCACAGAGCCGCCCGAACAAAAATCGCTCACAATCCGGCGTTGTTTTCCCTACAGATTGGATTATGGTAATGGAGACCGAACATCTGATCTCAATTCTGTACGCTCGTAAATATCAAATGTCTCATACTGTTTGGAAATCCACTTTTTCCTCCTGCCTCTCCTTGATATGTAGGAGCAGGGCTCCAATTTGCCCGGGGACACAGGACACACTCGGTCATGTGTTTTAGCTGCAGGGAGGGGTTTGTGCACCAGAGCATAGCTAACAACAACAACAGGTTGCTGCAGTCGCTCATATTTGGATTAGTATCATCTGTCCACCTTCGACCCCATCGTGACCCCCCCCCCCCCCACTGCATGCTGCGAGTTAAGCCTCGGCTGCAACGTGACTCGTCCTTGGGCGTGGTTCAGGCAACGATGGGAAACGATGGACGATAACTCAGAGTTAATATGAATAGTGACTAATGTTCCTGCAGGATTATCTGAGCTGTCAGATGGGACCACACCATGATACGACAGAGCAGCATCCTCTTCTTCCTCCTCCTCCTCCTCCTCCATTTTCTCTTCATCGCCGGAGCTCTGGGTTTTGAGGTGATATTTCCCATCATGCTTTGCAGGAGGTGTCAGGTTGAGTTCAGCTTCAGGTCTAAAACTCTCTTAATCCGTCTCGTTGTGGTTCACCGGTCACGTTCTTACATTTAAGATGAAGCCCTAATGGGAAAATTTCCAATTTCCCCTGAACATAGCGTCTCTTATCTCATGGCCCGTCTCTCAGACTGCTGCTTTTTTTTTTTTTTTTAATTTCCCAGCATGCCCTGCAGTTTGACAGCAGCATGTGAGGAGCCTGTCCACCGTCCTGTGAGTAGAGGACGGAGGTGCCGAGTTATGACTAACATTTCACTGTTTAATGTCACGTCTCCCTCCTCGATGACCAGGCTGCCTGGAAATCCTGTGGGGTGGGGGTGGGAGTGGGGTGGGGGGGGCAGCTGGGTTGTTTCCAGGTGTGTCAACATCAGCTCAGGCTAAATGTTTATCACCCTGTGGGTCAGGAGGAGGGATAAAGTTTCCGATAGAAGTGGATTTCAGGCGTTTGGCTGCGGCCGCTCGTCGTCACCTCGGGGAATAAGAAACAAGTGAAGGTCCAAAACAAACCTGACACTGAAGGTGCGAGGAGGAGGAGGAGGAGGAGGACGAGGAGGGAGAGGAGGAGGAGGAGGAGGTAAAGAGGGGAGGTGGTCAGGATCCGTGGGCCCTCGGCTTCGTCTCTGTTCGGGTCTGAAATGCTGAATCACATGTGAACAAGCATCTGTTTTTTAATTTGTTCCATCCTCTCTCTCTTTCTCTCTCTCTCTCTCTCACTGCCTCTGACTCTCTCTCTCTCTCTCTTCCCCCTTTTCCGTCCTCCTGTCTTTCTCTGTGTGCGGGGGCAGGCTGCCGGTCGAGGCCCAGGCCAGAACCGGGTCTGGGGACGGGTCAGGAAATGCGTCAGTCTGTTCAAATATTAAAGCAGGTTCAGCGTAAAAAGGGCAAAAACCCTGGGGAGACTGTGTGTGTGTGTGTGTGTGTGTGTGTGTGTGTGTGTGAGTGTGTGTGTGAGCCCTGAGTCACAGTGTAAATCCCTTAAATGACTTCCAGCTTCAAAAAACCTTAAACTGGTTATTTCCCAGTTCTCCCAGTTCTACCCACATGTCCTTTACTGGTTCAATAAACTGAAGACGATTGATTGATGGATTTTTAATTGGAGGTAATTTTGAGTGGGGAAAAAAAACAGAATATTTGGGAGTCGAGCTGCGATGTTCAGTTGATTGATTGATTGATTGATTGATCAGTTTCTTCACTGAAACTATTTTTAATAATAGATCAAGAAAAGTCCAACGGTTCCTGAACGTCACATCTGAGAATCTGCTGCTTTCCCTGTTATTACATCAACAAGACATGTGATGATGTGATGATATAATCAGACGTGTGTGTGTGTGTGTGTGTGTGTGTGTGTGTGTGTGTGTGTGTGTGTGTTGAAAAACAGACGAATTAGCCAAGTTTTTTCTTGTTAAATAAGTTCATTAAAGTCTTTCTCTGTCTGTGATGAGCGTGCTAATGTGAGTCTCGCATGTCAGTTATTGATTATTTTCACCAATCAACGTCCACAAAATCCCCCATAATAGTTCAGTATCTCTGTGGTAACAGAAAGAAGCTCCATCAGTGCAGGACTGAGACATGAGTGATTATTATCATCAACATAAGTTACAGAGGATCGTCAGCTCTTTGAGTTTGCTTTGGAGGAGGTGTAGTGTTGCCATGGAGACGGTGAGCTGCACCTTGTTTAGCCTACAGCACGGAGCTGTATTAGTGTGTACGTGTGGTGATTGTGTGTTTATTGTGTCTGATCCACAACACACACTGTCGACTGACGTTGTTCACGTTCTCAGATTGTTTTTGTGTTCGGTTTCCTCTTCACTCGTGTTTCATTGTTTTCCCTGGAGTGTGTGGTTTTGGTGCTGAGACTAAATGAGACGTGACTCCACTTCACTCTCTTTCTTTTCTTTTTTCTTACAGAACTGTGTAATTTCTCATCTGAAGATCTTGTAGCAGTGATTCTCCAGTTTCTGTCTCACAGCTCGTTGGTGAACACCAGCAGATAAAAACCTCATGTCGTCTTTTCACTTTCCAGCAGATTGTTTTCTCCGTTTCCTCCCTCCTTGTCTGGTTGGTTTTTGCTTCCTCGTGGCCGGTGTCAGGCCCGGTGAGGTCCCTGCAGGGCTCAGGAGGTCGGTGGACTGACAGGACGGGAGTCAGGGCCGGGGGGGGGGGGGGGGGGGGGGGGGGTCACAGAGGTCAGAGAAGTCAGAAGCTGACGTCAGGGGTCGTGTTGCTGATCTCATACCAGAGGAAACACCTGGGGGAAGAGACCCAGAGAGGAAGTGACACCTCTGCTGTCGTCTCTTCAGTGTCACATGATCGACGCCTCGCCGTCAGTGTTGAGTTCAGTGATGGAGGCTGTAGAAAACAGACCTATACAACAGAAATCCTGCTTCATCATCACTTATGACCGTCTACTTGTGTGGTGGTGACCGTGTCTGCCCCCCCATCTGTATTTTGATGTTCTGGTGTAGTCGGGACGTTTCTGGGCGGAGTCAGTGTGTTTTCTCCGGCCAGTGACAGTGGGAGCTTTGAGGGCTATGCCAAGTCGCCCAGGTGGAGCTGCCGCCCCCAAGCCTCCTGTTGCCGGTGACGGCCCGGTGATGGCCTGGTGACGGCCTGGTGATGGCCCGGTGACGGCCCGGTGACGGCCCAGTGATGGCCCAGTGACGGCCCGGTGACGGCCCGACGCTCCAGCGCTTCACTCAGACTGTATTTCCTCTTCTTCTCTGCTACAGAAAGTGTGTCTCCTCCATTTTCCCGGCTTGACGGCGTCCAGTCTCTGTCTTGGTGGCAGTTGCAAATATTCAAAGGAAAAACTTTGAAGGCCGAAGTGGAGAGGAGCAGTTGAACATGGGTCAGTGGGTGGGTGGGGGGGGCTGTTGAGCCCAAGAGGAGGGGCCCAGTTTGAATGTTGTGTTTACAAACCTACAGACTCTGACTTTAACTTTCAACCCAAATTTAAAACAGCAGTCTGAAGCTGGCCGTCACTCTGATTCACATGGAGGAGGCTTGTGTGTGTGTGTGTGTGTGTGTGTGTGTGTGTGCGCTCTCTGTTGTTTCTACGAGCTCCATCTCTCAAAAACTTCTAGACAGGAAGGAGCTGAATGCTTCACACGTCTGGTATGTCTTTCTAGTGCGAGCCAAGCTGCGTGTTTAGCCCACAAAAATGCCGGGAAGACTCGGCCCAGCTCGGCCCCACCACCAGGGCCCGGACACATCACGCCTGTGTGGGGATTTCACTGTGAGCTATTTCACCAAAATGTCAGGCTGTTACACTGTGGGATTTTTTTTTTTTTTTCTTACGCTGGCAGCCTGGTGAGCTGAGACGCTCCACGTCTGAAGCTTTATTGTCCTCCTCCCTTCAATGGAAACATTGTCCAGGCCGGTTCTCACAGCCCAGGCCTCCTCTTTCTGCTGGCTCAGTGTGTGTGTGTTGTGTGTGTGTGTGTGTGTGTTGTGTCTTTCTCTCCTCTCCGTCGTCCCCTGAATATCTTCATTTGGCATTTTTGCGTGATGCCGTCATGGCGGACCACCCTGGGTTATATATAAACCTGCAGACCTCTCATGTCTCACGTTGTGACCTCTCTCTGGCCTCTGCAGCCTTTTCTTCCGTCTACGTGCCTGCCCCCCACCCCCCACCCCCCACCCCACCCACCTTGGCCACTCCACCCCCGCTCTCACAATGCTGCTGTTACGCTGCACCGCATCCGCCTGCATCCATATGATAATAAACACTCAGACATAAGCTGTCCATTGGAGAGTGTGAACGCTGCACGGCACTGAGAGGGTTCATCTCTGCACAAGCAACTCCACATCTGAAGAACCGTTTCCCCAGTGAGCTGTGGTCCCCCCCCCCCCCACCACCACCACATGATGAGGGATGGATGGAGCTTAAGATCGGTCACTTCACCCAGCTGGTTGGTGAAACAGACTAACTACAGCCAATGTTAAAGGAATCACAGTGTTTAACAAGCCCTGACTTAAATGCTCATGGTCTCCAGAGGAGGAACCCTACACACTTTTTTACTGCTCTGTGTGTTCTGATACCTTTCTATCAGAACTAGCATGAACTTCTTCAGCAGTTTGAGCAACAGTCTGTTGGATCAATGGGACTTGACCCCTGACCCCTGACCCTGACCCTGTGGCCGGTTCACCACTGTTCCTTCCTGCAGCCCACGAGAGCTGCAGGTGTTGTGTCTGACAGTTTGGACCTTGTTGTCAAACTCAAAGCTCATATTTCTGTCGCTGCCCATTTTCCTGCTTCTAACATCAGCTCTGAGGACAACATGTTCACCTGCTGCCTGATACCCCCCCCCCCCATATACAGGAGCCATGATGAAGTGTTACTCAGTGTTATCAGTGCTCATCATGTTGGGCCTGATCAGTGTAAGGACCCATCGAATCAGTGCAGCTGTTAAAAAACCCACTGGTTTGAATGTGACTTCAGGTTGAGTCCGGTTACAGACGGTTGCATCACGCCCCCCCCCCCCCTCTCTGCTTTCGCCCGGCAGCAGCGGTTTCTGCTCGCGCTGATGTTTATCCATTAAACCAGTAAACGTGAGCAGAGAGGAAGCAGAGTTGTCCTCCCCTTCCTGTGTTGATATCAGAGTGGGAGTCGTGGTTTACGACTCGACCACAACAACTGGAGGTCGAGTTCAGGACTCGACGTTGTCGTTCATTGTCTCCGGGAGCGGAGCCGTCAGCAGGAAGTGGACGCCCAAGTGGACCTCCAAATCCACTGTAAACACTGGATGACGAAATCTGACAGTTGCATTTTTAGAAACAGCCTCATCATCCTGTCGGACTCTGTGTCTGTGGCGGGTGTCATCACTGTATCTGTGAACTGATCCCTATAATCTGCAGCGCTGCGGTCGTAGCGTTCGGGGCAGAGACGGCGGGATTTATTAGCAGCTAATACAGCTGCGACCACAGAGCCTCAGAAACACTTAGGAACATGATGGTGTGTGGAAAACTGCGAAAGGAACGAAACCACATGAAGTCAAAACTGCAGGACTAAATTGAAATCACAGTTTTTTAAGGACGGAGCGTCTTCGTCTTCGTCCACGTCTCCGTTTGAGTCAGTAACCTGCGGCTGATGCAGTGTCAGTGTGCAGAGAGAAGACACCAGCTGTGTGTTACAGTCAGAACATCTGCCTCTGTCAGAGCAGCGTTATATCTATTGATCATCTTTGACAATACGTCATTCATCTTATATAAAAGGCTCTTACACTGTCTCTCTCTGAACCCAAACTACAAACAATCCAAAACTTTAAGACACTGAATTTACATGAAACCAGAGGAAAACAAACACTTCTGGTTCATATAATGAGACAGTGATGGAACCAGGAACAGGTGGAAGATAAATGAAATAACTTGATGATAATGTTGAATTGTGTAGATTTAACCTTCACATTTTTAACTATTAACACACATAAAGGCGTTTTCCAACATGATCAGATAATTGTCAATAACAATATTCCAAGGTCTGATTCAGCTTTTCAAAGTAAAAGTCTTTGTCTTTTTCTGAACATCGATTAAAAAATCTAAAGATATTTAGTTTTCTATCATCTACATGAAACTGAAACAACCAATCAGTTATCAAAAAGCTAGTTTTAGTTCATTGATTTATTGGCTAATCATTTAATATCAACTTTGAGAACTAAACATAACTAAATCATTTTAGACGAAGCTGAAGTTCAGGTCGGTCTACAACTCCTCCGCTCGTCCTCTCCATCACCTCAGACAGAGGCAATGCTGACAGTTATTAATCCTCAGTGGTTATTGATACCCAGACAGGATCAATAATCAAATCCCTTGTGGATGAACAGAGAAATAGAGAAGAAGAAGATGCTTTTCTTTCTTTTCTTTTTTTTACAAACTTAAATCTTCCTCATAACTCGTCTTCAGCTCTGAAACGCGTCCAGCTGTCTGACTGCATAATGAAAGGCGATATTGTGCAGGAGACGTCTGTTCCAGAGCTGACCCATAGTTAAAGCTTTGAAATATTAGTGGAAAGGCTGACGCAGGAAAAGAAAACGCTCACAGATCCAGCTCCTGTGTGGCAGCGCTGCAACGTCTCCCACTGCCACATTACGGGAATTAGAGGAGTCGAAGCGACGGTGTGTGTGTGTGTGTGTGTGTGTTTGGGGGGGGGGGGGGGGGGGGGTTATAATTGTTGGAGTTGCAGAGGTATTCGCATTGACACGTCCGTCTACGTTCTTCTGCTGTTTTAATATTTCAGCTAATAACTGTGGCTTCTGTTGGGTCGTGTACCCTCGAATTAGTCTGGAGTGGAGGCTAAAATTAGCTAATCCAGATGTTTTCCCGTTTGTCTGCTGCACAAATCCCGAGACAGACGAGTTAAAAATGGAAACCAGTCTCAGTGGACGACTTCAGTGAGCAGGAGGAAGGATCTCATTTGCATATTTTGCACTTTAAAGAGCTTTTTTGTGTTTTTTTTTTATCACTAGCTGATTGTTCCCTCACTTTCTTTAACTCGTGCAAAGATGTGTGTTTGCTTTAATCCACGTCTTTGTCAGTGCCTCCATGGCTTTCTTACACAACAGCAGCTTCACTGGCTTATTTCCTCCTCTGCGTGGTAGCCAAACTGCATCTGTGCATGCAGGTTGTTTTACTGCAAGCAAAGCAGGTGTAAATGCAGATATCAGATGTGGGTCAATCACTTCTAATCGCACATGTAAACAGGCAGTCAAGAAAAATGAGATACAGGCGGCAGTGCATCTGACTTGGGCATCAAGACCCGTGGTGTAAAGACAGTCCATGTAATCCTGCAGACCTGTCTGTGCAGGCTGCTTTCAATCTGAACGGACTAGAGTACAAAAAAGCGGGAGAGAGAGAGAAAGAGACCTCCTCCTCCTTTGAGTTTGAATAGATCAGATTTTTTTTAAAAAAGAGCGGGAGAGTCCTCGTCAGCTGCTGCTGCAGCGTCTGTCTCTCTCTGGCTGTGAAGCAAACGGAGGAAACGTGCTCTGATTTTTCTTTTGGCAGTCGACCCAACTCCTCTGTGTGTGTTGTGTGTGTGTGTGTGTGCAGCTCTGTGCTGTGCAGCCTGGCCTGGGATCAGACGAGGGTGTGTGTGTGGGGGCCTGAGGGCAGCTGCTCGCTCCCCCTGGGGTCAGGTCGCTCTCACAGGGGTCGCCACAGGGTCAGGAGTCAGGGGTTTGGCAGCGCCGGCCGCCGTCTACTGTATGTGTGCATGAGTCAGTGAGGTGTGAAGGAGCCGCGAGAGTAAAGAGCTGCGGTTTGTGAGCGAGTGATGCATCATTTGAATATCTTTTAGTTTTTTGTAAGTCGGCCCCTGTGGCGGTTGCCGGCAGCGGCAGCTTCGGTCCAGACGGAAATTTCTCCACAACTATCAGATGAATTGCCGTTAAGTTTGTACCTAAAATTTTTCACTCAAGTATTTTCAGACGTTCATGGTCCCCTCAGGATGAACTGTGTTGATCTGACTCTACAGCTCGTCCAGTGTCTGCCTGAATCCACAGCCTGAGCAAAGCCGATATCTAACATGATGCTTCTTCCACATCTGCAGCAATTCTGGTGCACATCTGGACTTTGCACAGATGTGGAGTGAAGTATCTGGGCCAGAGTCGGGCCAGTGACTCTGGAACACATGTGGCCAGATTTAGCTGTTTTAGCACATTTTAGCATCTGCTAACGAGCAAAACTAAGATGCTGAGAATAGTTTGCAGTAAACCAGTTAAACATTAGCATGTTAGCATTGTTATTTTGTGCATGTTTACATTACTGGCTTTAGCATTTAGCTAAAAGCATCCCTGCATCTAAATGCAGCCTCACAGAGCTGCTAGCATAGCTTTCTGTCTTCCTCTACTTTATGTCATTATAAAGTCTGGTAAATATTAGGGATGACTGCGATTAGTCGACTATTCAACGATTCGATTCAGAGGAGCCCGACTCGACTATCAACCTCATAGTCGAATAACCACACCAAGATCGTACCATTCTGACGACATGGGGGGGTTCACTGCTGCTGAACATGTGATTTACATAATATAGCCTATGTTGATACAAACATCACTGTGGGGACACGTGACCCCTGGACCTGAACTGACTATACAAGCACTGATGTGCGTATCATGCTGGGACTACACTCGTCATCGCTACATGGCCGTCAAAAGACAGATCTGATGCCAACTGAAGAATTAAATCTGCTTATTGGGGGTTTCAGCTCTTTCCTCTGGAGCAGACAAGACACGAATGACATCATGAATCAATGAGGGAAAAAACAACATGATTCGACGATTTGTCGACTGAAGGTGACCTACTGGAAACTACTAGCTTAGCTCCAGCTAACCGACTCATCGCTGTCGTGTAAGAACAAACATATTTCCTAGCGTTCAAGCTTTGCAGTGACTTTGTTGACTTCATTACATTTTCCAAAACGAGCTGCACAAGAAGCCGTGTTGAAACAAAACCCCTTAAATCTGCCTGATTTTCATTCCTGGACTTTTTCCCTGGACGTAGGAGCTAGCTGCGCTGGCAGCGGCTGCAGCAGGAGTGAGCTTGGCTGCAGAGGTTTTGTTGTGATTTTTGAATGTTTCTGCAGAAGAATGTCTCTGTGTTCTTGTTTCTTTATGTGCACATTGAGAAGATGGGATTCATCTGCTGAGCTTAAGTGGGAATGTTATCCCTGTTATGTGCTGAGGGACCGACTGCCTGGCTGCCTGGCTGCCTGGCCGGCTGCTTTACTGCCTGGGAACCGTTGGTGGTTGGACAGCGCCAGAACTAATGTCTCTCGCCAAGGGAGGGTCTGAAAATATGCACACATGTTGTTCAAGGTCCATCGAGACACTAACAGGCAGATAGAGGAGGAAGAGGAGGAGGATTTGTTACAGCACAGAATATTTCATATTTTTGCACGTTTTTTTTTTTTTTCTCTCACAGATAGTAAAAATGTGTGACCACGAGTTTGACAAGACGGATGGCAGCCACTGGTTTTCACCCGTGAAGATGAATTTACTCATCACCAAGAAAAAACCTGTGTGGTTTAGATTTCTGAGAACGTTTAATCAGCTTTGGCCGTGACGTGATCCAGGTGTTTTGTCGGTGAACGTATGAAGAAAAAACATTTTAAGTCTTAAACATGACCACGGCACGAATCTCTGGTGGTAACGGAGGGAGGAACTGTTTTTAAGTAACATGAGACACCGATTGGCCGAATACACAGATATCAGTATCTGCAGTGAACTGAAAACCTGCCAGACTCAGTCTGGCTGCTGCTTGAGTCTGTTGCATTAACTGCAGATGGAGGATCCAGTCAGTGACTCTGAAACTTCTGGAGAATGAAGGTGGTGTGAAATCTGCACACTTAGCCAAACCTGCTGCGCCGCTGTCGTCTGGTTACCAACTCTACGACCTCCAGCACACACTGTCCTTCATGTCACTGTCCAACCAGACAGTCTGTGAGAGAGACACAGGCTGTTGACACTGTTGTCATGGTGTTGTGTGTGGGGTGTGATGTGCCTCCTTTCCATGCAACATGATTGGTTGATGCATTTATTCGCCGGGTCGGGATCATTATGTCAGGATGTAAGGATTTATGTCTTTATTTGAAAAAGTGTTGCTTGTGTTTGTGGCTCCAGTGATCGACTTTTACATCAGATATGTTTCTGACTTTGTGTTTTGTTTTGTTTTTTTGAGGAGACTCTTCTCACTCCTGAGGTTTAGATTTTCCTCAGGATTTATGAGCTGTCGGTCTGCGGCCTGCAGGGAAAGCACCACACTGCCAACCCATGAGCAGGGAGGAGCAGGAGGGGGGGGGTCTGCAGGGGTGTGGCAGGGAGGAGAGAGGAGGAGATGTAGGTAGCAGACAGGCAACAAGTTTAGGCGTCATCTGAGGTGGATTGCTCAAGCCGTCGGCCGACTAGATATCTGCTTCAGTTAGAAACAACATCAGTGTGTTGATGTTGGAGTCAGCAGAGAGGAATATATTAACCACCCCCCCATCCAACCCCTTCCTCCTCCTCCTCTACCTTTCCCCTCTTTTATTTTCTTCCCTCCAACACAGTCCAGGTCCAGTTTCTCTGGATGAGAGATGTTCAGACTCAGCGAAGCTCCACACACACACACACACTCTGTAGATCTCAGAGTGGTCGGTTCATGTTGTCAGTGTCACACTCTGACCTGCTGACCTCAGCCTGACACCACCACACAAATCATCAACACTGGACTCAGGAAAACAGGCTTTTTAAAGTCTCTGTGCTGCTTCTCATTGATTCAGATTGGTTTGTTTCCTAATAGATTAGATTCAACTTTATCGTCTTTGCACGTGTCACAAGTCGAAGGCAACGAAGTGCAGATGGAATCTAACCAGAGGTGCATGAGCAAGATGAGATAACATGGTATACACATGCACCACATCTGATCGTCTAATTTGAGAGACTCTGTCTAATCTTTTTATATTTTATTTTATTTATTTTGCCTTTCACAGATTCTGCACGCAGCAGCAGAGCTGTGCAGATCGAGTTGATTTCACACGGTTGGATTTTTCCATTTCTGCAGATTTGTTACGTCAGTCACATGAGCCTGCTTCTGTGGGGTGTTGTCATGCACATGGATCCGTCCTGAATTAGCTTCTGTCCTTGTCGGTGGTTTACGAGGCCTGTCATTGTGTGAAGAGGACACACACACACACACACACACACTTGTTCCTCTGCTAAAATAGAGTTGGCTTTTTGGTTTCTTTCCATGAGGACGAGCTCGGTCAGTGGCAGCTAGAGGAGTCGCTGCTGGTTTGGTCTCTGCTGCACTGAGAGCACTCGAGGATAAGCTGATTGGATGGTGGTGGTGTTAAGAAAAGGTCAGAGGTCAAGGTTTCCTCACAAAACTTCTGCAGGTGTCTCTCTACATTTGCACAACTTCCCACAAGGACTCAAGGATGAACTGGTCAGACTTCAGGGGTCAACGGCTGAAACTAACAAATGTCGACATAAACATTGTTCTGGATTAACTCTCTCTTGATTGATTGATTGATTGATCAGTTAATTGTCTGAGCAGTTAATGTGTGTGTGTGTTCAGAGCTCCTTTTGTCCTTCAGTGAACTCGGCTGCAGCGTCCGTCTGAGCTCAGACACACGAGGCCCAGTGAGGAAGTAGTTTGGTGGGAGTGTTGGTGGTCTCTGTCTCTATTGAGTCCAGTGAATGAAGTGGGTGGGCCGGGGGAGGAGAGTGTGTGTGTGTGTGTGTGTGTGGTGTGTGTGTGTGTGTGTGTGTGTGTGGTTGGGGTTTTCTGAATGGCTGCCACTCACCTGTTTGTCTTCACACAAGCATTTGGCTCTGCAGTGAGTGAGAGAGTGGAGGGAGGGGGGATGAGCGACCTCCACACACACACACACACACACACACACACACACACTCTGGTCTGGTGCAGAGATGTGACCCATGTGTGTGTGTGTTAATCATGACGGACAGCCTGAGCCTTCTAGTGGAAATAAAAAGCCGCAGCTTATAAAACAACAGTCTGAGTTTGAACACGTTATTGAGACACCTGAAACTCTGTCTGCACCTTCAGTGCCTCAGGATCCAGTTACTGCAGATTATGGGATGTTTTAATTCTTTAATTATCAGGATGATGATGATGATGATGATGATGATGACAGTTGTACTGGTTGTTACTGGTTGTTACTGGTTTTATGGCTGGACTTGCTCTGGGTCCTGCTCTGTCAGTGTGTTTCTAAGTGCTTGTTGTTGTGCTGCCTCCGTGACCCTGCATCCGCTCAGACGTCTGTATGGAGGAGCAGGGGCAGATCAGGATAACCAGAACTGAAGGGGAATCTGCTCAGGGATCCCTTCCACCCTCCGCCCTCTCCTCCACCCCCCCCCCATCCTCCAATCAGCCATTCAAGTCTGCAGCCGTGGCCTCAATTAGGACACTGAAGCGATCAATATTATCACAAAATGCCGCCTTTTCTCCAGACAGAAAGCTGCTTTGTCACAATGGGGGCCCTCAGACAGGCTGGGCCACCCCGCCCCCCTGCCCCTCCTCCTCCTCCTCCTCCTCCTCCTTCTCCTGCTCCTCCTCCTTCTGTCCCATCCTCACCCAGATTCTTCACAAGATTTTTGACTGATGATGAGATGATGTGAACATATCCAACAGTCTGTTGATGACTGAGGATCAACTTGAAGTGAGCGTCTCTCTGCTCTACAGCTGTTCTCAGAGCTCTGACACCGCTGCATCACTCAGAGGCTGATTCACCCCCCCCCCCCCCCCCCCCCCCCCCCACCCCCCCCCCCCCCCCCCCCCCCCCCCCCCCCCCCCCCACCCCCCCCACCACCCACCCAGCTGCCCCCGCTGTCTGTGGCTTCAGTTTAGCCGTTTAGCCTCAGCTGCTTGGAGGAGCTTCTGATTTTTGTTTTTCGGGGTCACTACCTGGACCTGGTTTGGCTCGGTCCTCTTCAGCGTCCCACCTGCTTGTTCTCCATCCAGACCACCAGGCCTCTCTGCTTCCCCCTTCCAAACCCCCCCCCCCCCCCCCCCCCCCCCCACCCCCACCTCAAACACAACCCTCCGGGGCATCCGAGCCCAGCTGCATCTCCATCAGCCATCCGGTTCACGCACAGCAGCCAAGACTCGCTCAGACGGCGGCGGTGGAGAAAGTAAACGAGCGCATGAACTCAGAAGATCTGAGATTCAGCTGCTTGTCTCTTTGTGTTTTAATATCGTATCTAGTTTTTAATTATGTTAATAAGACGATGGACCTGGTTTTAGAAACAATCGACATCACCTGTCAAACCTAAACCATCAGTACTGTGCTGTCCTGAAGGGTTGTAGAGATTTGGCTGCTCTGTGGTGGTTATTAACTCTTTACTGACTCATTTCTCCTGTTTGCACAGAGAAAATAATGTTAATCATCTTCTTTATTAGTCAGTGAATATAAATCTTTGTTTGCATGTATAGTTTTAAAACATGTGGGTTTTTTAACATGTCCCTTTTGATGCTTTAATAATATATAACATTTCATTGTTGGATATCTACTGGGCTTCTGCTGAGCACATGGACACGAACGCATCACAAAATGGCGTCGCTGTGTGAACTTGTGCACTTGTTTGTCACTTTTTCCTTTTCATCTTTAAAGGTTGAGATGTTCATGTGGTGTTGAGCTTATTTCCACGTGGAGAAAAACGAGTTGCTGCAGGTCCTCTCTCTGCCTCAGTTTTCTGGATCGCACGTCACACGTCTTTATCCCAACGTCCTGTGAAACTAGTGTGAAGCTCGTGAACTGAACCAGAAACAGAAACAGAGTAGTTCTGCCACTTTGGGCCCAGTAAACAGCACCTCAGCCCTCAGCTCCTGCGGACGCTGCGTCAGCAGCCAGAAAACCACCGGAGCTGCAGCTTATTCAGCACAAACTCTGTTTATTATGTTTTTACTCTGCTGCTGCTTTAATAAATGATCCCAGACTGATCCTGCTGCACCAGCAGGCCCCGTCCCACCTCAGCATGCTGCACGAGACGGGTCATGAACAAACTCGAGTTTGGTCCCTCGTCAGTCCGGTCGTTATCAGCTCAGCTGACGTGTGAAGCACCAGTAGATTTGCAGCAGTTTAATGGTCTCCTGACGAGGTTTTAATGGTTTTACTGGGTTGCAGCGATGGTCACTCTCTCCCTTGTTGTGAATCCTGTTATTATCTACTTAGCTGCTCTGCTCCCTGTGGTGTGAATAAGGGTCAGATCACAAGCACCATCGGGGACCTCCGCGGCCCACTTACGAGATGGTTGCCGTGGCTACGGGCCTGGGGCGCGCTGCAGTGTGTGTGCATCCATTATGGGAGGAGGAGAGTGGGGGGTTACTAGCCCTGAGGGGGGTTGGGGTTCAGCCGGAGCAGCTGCCCCATGAGCCAGTGTGTGCACATCTGGATCACTGAGTCGGGCTGAAAACAACTGGTTTAATGTTCAGTTTTTTAGGTTTTGTCTTTGTTGTTGTTTAGAAACTGGATGAATCCACTGTTCGTCATCATCTGGCAAGAAAACAACGGTTTGATATTTAAAGTGCTGTGTTTTGAAAATCCACCGTAAAAACTATAAAGTTAAAAGAAAACATATAAACTCCACCTTTTCTAACTGCACCTCCACCCTCAGTTATTTCCACACGGTCCCTTAAAAAGCAGCGTGAATCACAACGAGCTTCATCGGCCAAGTTTGTGCACAAATACAAAGAATTTGATTAGTTGTTCAAAAATCAGAAGAAAGAGAGAGAGTGAAACTCAAAGACAAGAAAGAGCAGCAATGATGTGGAAAAACAAACATTTAACTATAAGAGTGGAAAAAACAGATGTTTATGTGAATATCAAAATACACCAAACTCTGAACACGGTGCATGTCAGGTGGTTTGTGTAAGGTGTAAACAACAGGTACGACAGTGTGAAGCTGCAGAGTGCAAAGAGTAAAGCAGTGTGTGATTTACACACATGAAGGTGTGTGTGTGCAGTTCATAAACCTAAAGTCATCAGAGCTCCTGAACGCCTCTCTGCTTGTAGCCCGGGCCTTTATAAACCATGTGTGGTATCTATGCAGTGTGTGTGTGTGTGTGTGTGTGTGTGTGTGTGTGTGTTTATGTGGAGACGTTTTGAAAACATAAAATAATAAAAGTAAAGTTTCCCGGTCGGCGTGGAGCCGATCACGCTGCTGCTGCTGAGCTCGCAGCTTTATGACATGAAAATGACATCATCAGCAACGCAAACAGCTTTTTCTCACTGCAGAGATTATCCTCCTCCCTGGGTGTGGGTGTGGGTGTGGGGTGTGGTCGTGGTCGGGCGGAGGCCGGAGATCATCTGAGGTTACAACAACAGCACGTGTCCTCATGTGTAATAATCATAATATGATATTGATTATTTAAGTAAAGTCTGTTTCTGTTCTGCATGAGCCAGAGCTTTTCCCTCCACTTCCATATAAAAGGGGGATGGTGGCAGTAAAAGCCATGTGGGTGGGTGGGGGATGTAAGAGCACGTGCCATCCTTCGTCCCCTGCAGCCCGGCCAAGCTCAGGCTAATCCACCCAAGGCCAGATGAGACAGATACAAGTTTTATATCTGTTCACTGAGCTGCTGTTTGTTTCTCTGCCTCTTTGGGATCAAATGGAAAACGAGCTCTGAGCCTCCAGTGAAATGACGCTCATGTGTAAATCAACTCGATCAGCATTTACTGCTTATTTCGTAGCAGATAGAAATGAAGGCATCGGCACATCCTGTCTCCTGACGTCACTGTGGAGGAGCTACACAGAGTTATTGTTTCATCCAGCTGTGGCTGTAAATCACACCTCTCCCACTGGGCTCATGCTCCAGATGCAGATGGGTGTGGTGGCGTTGGTGGTGCTGGTGGTGTTGGTGGTGGTGTTGACAGTGGGTAGGTGGATTAAGAGGGAGGGGAGTTTGTGGGATGAGCCAGACAACGAGGTTTTCACCCTCAGTGAGTCGGAGACCTCATCGTCTGCCACTTTGTTTTGACAGAGCCGAGCTGCTGCTGCTGCAGCTCCGACGGCGTCTCAGCCACTGAGAGAAGGAAAACCCACCCACACTCCTGACTGCTGCTGCTGAGCGAACATGTCTGACCTCAGCCCCTGTCACTCACAGATTTATGGCACGTTAACATGTGGGAAATCACGAGCCGAGCGTACTGGGAGAACGGCTGCATCAGAATCAGATTCAGAAACTTTATTGTCAGAACGTTTTCTTTGACATGGACTCAAAAGTTCATCAGAGTTCATTCATGTTCATTCTGTGTTTGGGATGTTAAAGCGATGGGGATGAATGAGTTCTTGGCTTCATGGCAGCGACCTGATGGTGGACGACCTGGGTGCGGAGCTCTGGTGGTTGAGTTTGGGTTTCACCAGACTATCTCTCATGAACTAACAGATTCTCTCTGCTTTTGTTTTTCAGGGCAAATATCGATGAGGTGGAGACGGAGGTGGTGGAGATCGAGGCGAAACTGGATAAGGTGAGATGTTCACCGTTCTCAGAGGAACTCAGTGGAAATGATGGGCTCATCGATCTCTGTGGGTTGATGTGGTAAATGCACTGCAGTTATATGGTCTTATTGACCACTCAAAGTGTTTTTCACTACTGGGCACATTCACACGTCACACTCATGACAGTGATTGGAGTGAAGAGGTCACGATCTCTGCTCTTTGACACTGGAACAGCGTTTCTGTTTCACCTTCTGTCATCAGTAGTTTCAGCTTTAACATTAGAAATCTGAGTGGAAGTGGCAGGAAAGAAGTCAGAATATGACACATACGTTTATCCACTCGGTCACAGGTTCATGTTCCAGTGGAAAAGAAATCTGTTCACATTTCATTGTTTCCTTTGTTTTACTTTTATTTATTTCATTTTCTACCTTGCCTTGTGGCTGATTCCAGTAAAACACTTAATGAATTCATTGTTCAAATGTGTGTTATATGAATAAAACACATGTTGTTTGTGACTAAAATTCATCTTTGTATTTGGCAGAAACAGAAGAAGCAGCTTCTCTGTTTATATCCAGCCCACGCTGAGATCAGAAATCCCACATACACCTGAAGGCATCAGTGACATCACTGATCACACATGAAGCAGTACTGCACAGTGATGCAACCTAAAGTGTGGTCCTCTTTCTAAAGGTGGAACTTAAGTTGTGCAAACACAACACCAGTTCCACCTTATCTCATAAATACCACCTTAAATAAACCTAGACCCACAACATTTGCCAGTCAAAAGCAAAAAGTAAACAGTTTAACATGTTTCAATGCAACATAAACAAGTTGATGTGGAAAATGTCGGTTCTTATTTTACTATGGGAACAAATAAGAAAATAACATTTGAGTCAAACAGTCACTGTGTGAACTAGACGTCACCAGTTTGCACAAAGGTCAGTTACCATCTCTGTGAGCGTTTCCATAATTAATGAAGTATCCGTGCTGTGCAGCTGTTTTATCCTGTGCTCTGAGAAACATAAGTGAATGTTACTAATTAAAAACACAGGGGGGTCTTTCACCTCACACTCTGTGTGCATTATGGTTATTTATTCATTTGCCACCTTCGGTCCCCCGGTGCTCAGAGCCGAGGCCTTTCACCAGGAGCTAGCTCCACTTCTGGACGGATTTAGTTCCAGTGCTGGTCTGGGATTTCACACTCTGATCTTTGGCGCTGAATAAAAACTGACTGAAGCAGAGGAATGCTGGTGTCTCGTCCTCCACAGTCTGTCACAGGATATCTGGTTGCAGCAGACGTTAAACACAGCCCGTCCATTATTCTCAGCTGCTTCACACACTCAACATGATATTACTCTGCAGTGCCTGATCCCACATAGCTAACATAGCTAACATAGTTAGCCTGGACTGCTGCACTCTACATAATGTCCAGAGTGACGTCACCCAGTCCTGTTAAAACGTGATGTGGCTGCAGTGTTAGATGAGATTCAGTGAAAACATTAGACGGTGGCTTTCAAAGCTTCCAGTTTCCCTGTAATGAAGTGGCCAGATGTTTCGCCTGTGATGCTCATGTCACAGCTCCATCTGCTCCTGTTGACTCTGACTAATCCTGGTTCTCCCTGACACACAGTGTTTTTAATTCAGACAGACACTTTCTGCCATCAGTGTTTTAGAAAACAGCTGAAGTTTTTATCCAGGTCACTTTTTTTTTTTAAACTGGTAAACTCAATATCCAAAAACAGACGGTTCACTTCCTGCACCGTCATAAAGCCACGTTATTATACAATTTTAAAATGTCTGCAGATGTGGGATCAGTTCAAACTCTGCATGAATGAGTCTAATCAAATGAAGGTGCAGCTTCATTTGATTAGACTCATTCAATTTAAGGTTTGAGATTCCCTGATCAAAATGACTTTTTTCTTTGGTAACTGAACCTCATTAGTATCATGTAATCAGGAGGCCACACGTTACAATGGTCATTTATAGCCACGCTAACAGTCTAGCTTGAGGCAAATCTCAACAACACTTGAAGGCATCATCATAAACTTTTCTACAGACATTTATGGTCTCGTTAGGATGAAGCCTAATGACTTTGCTGACCTCAGTGACCTTTCAGCTGCGGCATCACCACAGGGTTCACAATGATTATGTGACTGTTTTCCGTTTAGTGTTGTGATCCCTTCACTTCACTTTTTTTTTTTAACTTGCACCATCATTAAAGTCAAAATTTGAAATGTTTTCTGTCCTTTACAACCAAATAGTTTGTGTTTATTCCTAATTAGCACATGCTAGCATGCTAACACCAAATTAAGATGGTGAACACAGTAAACTTTCCACAGGGTTCACAATTATGGTTTTGACTGTTTACTGTTAAGAATTGTGATCCCTTCATTTCTCAATGTGCACCATCATTAAGGTCAAAACTTAAAATGTTTCCTGTCTTTTATGACCAAATAGAGTTTGTATTTACGACTGATTAGCGCATGTTAGCATGCTAACACTAAATTGAGATGGTGAACACAGTCAACTTTCAGCTGTAGCATCACCACAGGGTTCACAAGTATTATTTTGACTGTTTTCTGTTTAGTGTTGTGATCCCTTCACTTTTTTTTATCTTGTACCATCATTAGCATGCTAACACACACATTATGATGGTGCCCCTGGATGTTAGCATTTAGCTCAGAGTGCTATATTTACTAGCTGGTCTTGATTGGCTTTTACAGTAGTTTTTTACTCTCTCGCTGCTCATTACTGTTCTGTAACATGGCAGGCTACGCTAGCTAAGCTATTTATGTCTTTGCCATTCAGCTCACTTCTTATCGTTCTTCTGATCTAACTCGTGACCTAAGAAAAGGTAATAAGTGCATTTCCTCGAATGTCAAAGCACTTCCTTTAGTCTCCAGTGCAGAGCAGCTCAGGCTCTCAGTGTGTCTGGTGAGCAGATGGGAAGGAAGTGGGACTTTGCTGGAGAGAAAACAGAGCTGGGAAAACAGAAAGTCTGGCAACTGAACACAGGGTGAAAAATAAGAAGAAATTAATTTTCCTCTCATGAAAGAATTTATAAACCAAAAAAAAGCTGCAGATTTTGCTGACAGCTGCACAGAAACTGTTGCACATTCACTTTAAAATATTATAATATGTTGTTGAGACACAAAACATAAACAGCAATCATGTTGAATGATCTGTGATCGATTCTTCAGCTCCTGTACATCATATGGGCTCCACCTGACTGTTCACTCACCGCAGGTGGTTTCTACACAACAAACATGCGTGTGTGTGTGTGTGTGGTGTTCCTGCTGCTCCATGTGTGGTTTAAAAAAACATGGAAAACAAAAGTTTGAGTGTTGCACTCGAGCATATGATGTTTATCCATAAAAGCCGCTGCCCACAGTGTGGATTTGACCTCAGCGACCGTCACATGGAGCCTCTGATGGAGCAGAGCCCCAGTGAACTTTTACATTTCTATTTTACTCTTGTGAAGTTGTTTCCCTGCATAAATCTCATCTCTGGAGCTGTTGTCTTTTCAGTGCTTCAAATATAAATCTGTGGAGGTGGTGAATTAAATATTCACAGTTCTCCTTTGTTGTTTAACTCACTTAAGTCTTTTAACTAATTTGAACTATTGCAGGATGTGGTTTGGGAAACACATGGACAAAGCCACGAGGCTGAAGAGAATGAATGATTCATAACTTCATCAAGACTTGACACACACACACACACACACACACACTCGGAGACATGAAACACATCCAGTGTTAGTTACTGTCTCTGAGGATGTGATTATATCCAGTTGTGTATAAATTTCCATAAATGCACTTTTTGTTTTAAGAAATCATGCACTGTAAAAGTTGTCATGTTTTAAGATTCCCTCCTGCATCTCAATGACCCACACTGCAGACAGCAGCTAATTCAGCATATATATAAATAAACACAGACAAACAGCAGCAGATCGGACTTCAATATTTACTTTCATCATATTTGGCCCCAAATTGGCCACTTAGCCCGACTGACATTGTCCTTATTAGGGCTGCGCATTGGCAAGAGTCAGACGACATGCATACATATCCTGAAGGGAGGCGACAATATGATATTTTGTGATGTATTGGGACACAGTGAGCAAAGTGATATATTACAATTTTTCCCACAAAAGTCTGTTTTAGTAAAAAAAAAAAAGATATATATGAACAATTACAGTTTATTTTTATACATCCAGTGTCAGATGTCACAGTTCCTACAACATCCTACATCAGGTCTGGGCAAACTACGGCCTGCAGGCTTTATAATCAGGTCCGTCGAATATTGATACAAAATTGATCAAATTATAGCAAAGACTGCAAACGATGTTGCACTGGCAAAAAAAGGGGAGATCAATAACACTGCTCCCATCGAAACTGAATGTAACTATCAATAAAATATCAATACAGTGCTTCAAAGAATCAATAATAACTGGTAGCTACAACCCTGCTAACATCAACATACATGTGGTGGATGCCCCCCATTTATCCTCCTTCACATGTGTGTGTGTGTGTGTGTGTGTGTTTGCTTCCACAGCTGGTGAAGCTATGCAGTGGGATGATTGAAGCGGGGAAGGCGTACGTGAGCGCCAACAAACTCTTTGTGAACGGAATCCGGGATCTGTCGCAGCAGTGCAAGAAGGACGAGATGATCTCGGTGAGTTTGTGGCGACGAGGTCGGAGGTCGTTTCATCTCGACTCTGTTTGATCCTCTGACGCATTTATTGTGGCTTTTGTGGTCCTGTATTTGTAAAACGTCTCCAGGGACGGGGACTTTCCTTGTGTTTGGGTGTTAGCTGCGCAGCTCTGTACTGTATGTGTGTGTGTTTTATATATATGTGTGTGTGTGTGTGTGTGAGTAAACCTGATTACTAACAGATTAGTGAGCGAGGGTCAGATCTGGTCTGGAAACTTACTCCTGGCTCGACTCACGGCACCAGCGTCTTGGCCTTATTTTCATTGCTGCTGACATTAAGTGCTATTAAAAGCCTTCTTGGCTTCGGCTCTGTGACTAATTGTGAGTTTCTTATTAAAGTCTTGTTCATATTTGTAGTTTCCATTGTAAAGAAAAAAAAAAAGATCTGAATCAGCCCTGCAATTACAGTTTGCTTTTCCCGTACAAGGTTCAAGGGGGAAAAAAAAAAAAAAAAAAATCTTGGGGCCGAGCTGAAAAAGTCGACTTCAGTGACATTAACCAGCTTTGACTTAATTGTACCACTGCAGATCTTTTTCATTTTCTTCCACTTAGAATTCAAATAAATTTTGGGTTTAGTTTGTGACAGCTTTTATTTGCCCCCTTTTCTTCTATTGTTAACTCTCAAATGCAAAGGCAGCTGCAGCTAAGAGAGCGTTTTTCTTCATGGATTGTCATTAGTTTCAAGAAAGTTTTTCTTTTTTTTTTTTTTTGCAGGAGTGTCTGGAAAAGTGCGGCGAAAGCCTCCAGGAGATCATCAACTACCACATGGTGAGTTGGCCTCCACACACATGCACCACAGACACAGTGATTTCATCCATAACGCTCACATTCACTGTCATTTAGAGCATAATCAGCCTCCTTTATTCCCCTTAGCTGTGATACACAGGGTCACTGTGTGTTGGTACTGAACCTGTCAGATCGAAACAAGACAAAGAATACACATCATTAACAAAGACTTTAATGATTCAATCTGCAGGTTTAAGTGACATGAAGTGGGGTTTTTGCTCCAGATTGTCTGCAGCTCTTTGCTATGAATACTTTAAAAACCCTTCTTTATTATTTATAAGCAATATATAGATCTTCTTATAAAGAAGAAATGACATCCTGGCTGCTTGTGTACGAGTTATACACAGTATAAAGTCACTATGACACAATAGAAACAGCATTATAATGTGTTTTGAACGCTCTTATGAATGAATGACGAGATAATGTTAGTAAAGTCGTTATTTAGACCCGATAAAGGATCAGTTTCTGTTCCTGGAGGCTGTTATCTATACATTATTACTGTATTTAACATTATCCATATCAGGCCGAGCTTGTGTTTCACTGCCGTGTCGTTTCCCCCCTCCCTGCCTTCAAGCGTCCTGACCCCCCTGCCCCCATCCTGCCCTGCAAGGCCCTTTGAAGTCCATTAGCTTGAACCCTTTGCGTGCTTGATGATGCCATAAAGTGCAGTGTGTGTGTGTGTGTGTATGTATCTGTGTGTGGATCACATTCCTGTCTGAAGCTGAAACAAAGATGTGTCGCCCCACATCCCTCCTCCTCGGTCGCTCTCCCAGTCTCTCAGTTCTGGGAGGTTTAGCCGTTTTGAATGGAGGGTTAAGAGCTCGGGTCGCTGGATTAGCTTTAGCCTCTGGACAGCAGTGACCCTGTGTCACCTTGTCATCATGTCACAGACAGAGTGCGTTACATATGGCCAGTCATGTGCACAGTATGTGTGTGCGTGACTGTCGATAGCATGTGACCTTACAATAGTGTGCTCTTACAGTAACTAATACAGCATAACTGTATGACTGTCGTGCTTTCAGGAGGGTGTTTGGTGCAGATTCACAGAGAAGCCATGATAACAGACAGGCAGCAATTAACCTTTGACCTCCTTTAAGCAGCACTCGCTGTTTTACCGTGAGCTGGATGAGCTGATGTCACTCTGATGATGTCCCATGAAACATGAAGCTCAAACAATGATTTGTGGTGTTAATGATTTTATTTGTTAAAGTCCAGAGTGAAAACTACTAGGTTGACTGGTGACTCCAGATCACCTGTGAGATGAGCAGTGTGTAGACGATGGATGGATGATCCTAAACGTACTGTATATGAGGAGTTCAGCACAGTCTGATGATAGAATATGCAAATGATGCTGCTTTTTTGTTTTGGTTTCAGAGCTTTTTGGCGATTTTACGATTTCGCTGAGAGCAGCTTTAGTCACAGCAGCAGACCTCTGTCAGTGTCGCAGCGACTGAGAGAGTCCCCGTTTGTCTGGTTCAGTGTGTCACACTTCACAGACCACAGCAGAGTGTGGTTTTGGCCCAGGATCAGCTGGCCTCTTCCCCTGGAAGCTCAGCTGGGGCTTCAGCCTCCTCTCCCTCCCTCCCTTCCTCCCTCCTTCCCTCCCTCCATCCTGTCCATTAGAGCCTGGAGTCTGACTGGACATTAATATGATTGGGCTCTCAAAGGTTTTCTTTGTTGCTTTGATGTAAAAGGCAGACCAGAGGAGAAGGAGGAGGAGGGGGGGGGGGGGGGGGGGGGGGCGATAAGAGGGATCCCCCCCCCGAGATAAAAGAGTCACAGACATGATAATATTTGCAGCGATGTGAGTGGAGCCTCATGATCCGCTCATATTAAAGCGTTTTATTTGCCTGTTCTGTTGACATCACATACATGTTCATCATCAAATCAGGAAAGACACCACCGGCATTTAACCATGCAGCCCCCCTCCCCATCCACCGCCACCTCACCTCCTGCAGCGCTTCGATGAATAAGAAATGATGGTTATATCTGCTACTTGTGACAGACGTCCCTCTGCGTCTGCATGCCCCCCCCCCCCCCCCCCCCGAAGCAGCTGCAGCAGGAAACACTCAGGAATATTAAACAGCACCGAACAAACTGGACCTGCACCAGCACCAGCTGTCCTCGCCCAGGTGCACACTCAGACAAAGATAACCACAGTAAATGTAAAATCCAGTTGTTTTGATGATGATGTCATTGATTAAGGGAAAAGAAGCGATCCAAACCTGGAAAGTGTCACAAAGCCGTTTCTAAAGCTCTGGGACTCCAGCGAACCACGGTGACAGACATTATCCACAAATGGAGAAAACAGTGGTGAACCTTCCCAGGGGTGATACCACAAAGGGAGGGGGCAGTTACTGTTTCACACAGGGCCAGGTAGGTTTGGATGAAGCTTTTTCCCCTTAATAAATTAAATCATCATTAAAAAAAACCTGCATTTTATATTTATTTGGATGATCTTGGTCTGATATTAATCATTCCTCCAGAAAACCCGATTATGCGATCGCATAATTCAACGCATAATCAGCCAAAGGGGGGGGGGTCGCATTTTTGTGTGAAATGTGCAGGACTTGTGTGTGATTTCATAAATTATATTTCTGTTGCAAAAAAGTTGCGAGTAGAAAAATGTTGTTATCGTTATCGCCTCGTGCACGAAGACAAAACGAAACCGTGTGTGTGAGAGAGAATCAAAACGAGCTCGATGATTAGAAAATGATTCTAGTCCTGGTTCAATAATAAATGTTGAAATAGTGTTTTGTTTAAGTGATCGGGACCCATCACCTTTTTTTTATAATGAAGGATTTCTTAAAAACAACTCGTGTGACAAATATGCAAAAAACAAAAACGAGTAAGAGTCCAGAAAGGGAGGGGGGGGGGGGTAAATACTTTTTCACAGCACACTGTACGTCTGAGTGTTCACAGCCAAGACAAGTCGAAAAGAGTCTTGGCCCTCGCTTCCTCCATTTCCTGATAACTCTTTGCCAGTCTATTACCACACAACAGAACAAACAGGCTCTGTTTGTGTGTGAACAGCAAACACGGGCCAAGTGTGGCTCCTCCGTCTGCAGCGCCGTCTTTCAGCACATTTCACAATCCAGTTTCTTTTCTTTCACACGGGCAGAAGCGTCAGCGTCAGCAGAATCAGGCCAACGTTTTGACACTGTCTGTTTAATTCAAGCATGAAACTCCATATGAACACTCGATGAATTATTGACTTGTGTTTTACTCTCCGCGCATCCATTAGAAATGAGGGCAGAGTGACACAGAGATGCAAAGAGAGAGAGACGAACATCTGAGCTGCCAAGTCTTAATGCATGGTTTTTATACACAGGAGAGCTTGTTACAGAAATTTAGGTTACATGTGAATCTGAGATGTATTTTCAGTATGATTCATGGACGAGGCCCTGTTATGAATGAGTGAGTGAGTTCCCACAGTGTCCCTCTCTCTCTCTCTCTCTCTCTCTGTTATATTTGGAAACAGGGGAAAACAAAGCGAGAGACACAATAGGAACGACGACATCTTTGGCTGCGGCTACAATCCTTATCATTCCTGACAGACGACTGCTGCTGCTCTCTTTGTTTGGAAAAGTAATAAAACACTTAGTGAACGCTCCTCTTTATGTAACCAAACACTGCTGTTATTGCAAGATGCTTCACATCGACAGCCGGTCAGCACGTTGCAGCAATGTGGATGTAAATAGTCAGTCTGATCTCCACATAAACAAAGACTTAATATGTGACATGTTGTTGTTATTGCAATGATTTAATTGGAGGTGAAATGAAATTGAATGCATTGGATTTACGCTTTTCTAAACTTCAGCCTGGGTTGGTTTTATCAGTTGCCTCATTGTTGATTGTGAGTTTGGGAGTGTGTGAACTTTTTTTGGCTGCCGAAGCAGGGGAGGGAGAGGGTCAGGCCAGAAAATGTCTATATTTAGATCCTACAGCAGGTGTCGGCGCCAGTTTCAGGGGTCCTCCTCTATTTTGGGGTTTATGTTCATTATTTACAATGAGTTTTAAACTCTTACAGGATTGTGATCTGTGAGGAAACGTTGGTTAGTTTAAGTGTTTAACTGTCACGTCGACAGATCTGTTCCCTTTAAATAGGCCAAATCATGTGGTTGTCATGTGTTATTCATTTATTCAACCCTTATTTTAACTTGTGGACACATCGAGGTAGAGACTTGGTCCCATTATAGCAGAGCAAAGATACGTTAAGGAAACACAAACACAATAAAATCAAGAAATAATAACATTAAGAATAAATATCAATTAAAATACTGTACAGATCAGCTGAAACAGGAATATCTCACAGAAAAGTGCGATCTGATTAAACATTCAAAGTGAATGGATAATGTTTTATTATATTGTTCAAATTGTTCCACGTTGCAGATCCAAAAAAAAGGAAAATTCGATCTTCCAAGTTCACTAAAAACAAAGTTTATTAGACCGAACTTTCATCACGTCTCTTCATGTTGGTGCAGTAGTCGATGTTACAAGGTCGTTTCCTGGAGGATTCATTGTACTCGTGTTTATACTGTAATCCGCCGCAGATTTTTGTTGGACGGCTGAATCGGGCCATAAAGTACCTTCCTGGAGAAAGTCTAAAATCAACATTGTTTCTGCCACACTGTGACATTTTCCCTTCAACTGAACAAAGGTGCTTTAACTTGAAGTCGGTTGTGCTGTTGCTCATGAGCTCCAACTGGGCTAAAGATAATTGCTGCACTGATGACATTAGATCAATGTGTGTGTACATGTGTGTGTGTGTGTGTCCTGACATGCCCGTGGAATGAGAGGGAAATTAGCGAAGCGTCAGTCAGGACAGTCGTCTATTGTAAAGGCGTCTCATTCTTTAGCTATGATATCATCTATAGGTGAAGATGTGGCTGATGCTCCTTTTTCTTCCTCCCAACATGTCTGACAGTGTCGCCTTTGTCTGACCATATTCCCGCCCTGTTGTGTTCGTTAATCCGTGTGTCAATAAAACGAGAGCAAATGTTGTGATAGTCAGTAATTGGTGGGAAAATGTCATGTCCAAACAGAGTGAGATGTGATTTCATTCATTATTTTAACACAACTGAAAGTCTGTTGCCACAATAGGAGCCTCATGAGTGTGTATGAATGAGCTAACTGATGAGCTAATGGAAGAACGACAACATAGCTTGCTTTCAGCCGGCACGTTAGCATGCCAGTTGGTAGACTACTTGTATTTTAAGCTAATTTTCTGAGCATCTAGCATGCTAACGTTGAGCATTTTCCACCATTTCAGTCAGTTTAATAAATGAATGTTGTTGTTGTTTTTAATGAAATACATAATCTTTTCTTATATGTTCACTTGTACTGAAGTTACAGCTAGAACGTTAGCATGCTAATTGGTAGAATACTTGTATTTGAAGCTAATTTTCTAAGCTAATGTTGAGCATTTGCCACCATTTGAGCCAGTTAAATAAATTCATGTTCATGAAAATAGAGTCGGTTCACAAAAAAAAAAAAAAAATAATAATAACTTTTCCTCTTTAATATTCATTCATTCAAAACTAGGTGACTAGCTAACTGTAGCTACAACACCGTTAGCCTGTGGGTCAGAGTTGCTAGCATTAGAAATATACGAGCTGTGTTTGGATCATATCTGGTAAAACTTTTTTACATCTCCAACAGAGTTTGGTTGAACATAAACACTCAACTGTGGCTAGATGTGTAGCATAAGCATCATAAACAATGATGAAACAGAAGGAAGGTGACTGTTTAATATCTGTTATCTCAAATATAAAACACAGATTTCCTAATTTTATAGCATTTTGCTAAGTTAATAGATGTGTAGCGTTAAGATTGTTTGAATATCAAACTAGTAATGTGCTGTAAATGCATATATAGCAGCTTTATTAGACCTGATAATTGAAAAAAACAATATCCCTTTAGGCATGTTGTATATCTGTAGGCAGTACACGCCTTCGTCTCTTTGACCCGGGTTGGGTCACATCAGGCAGAGACAACCTGTGAAGTCCTGGTCCAATGAGGTTTAGGGTGTCAACTTGCCACAAAGCAGCTCAGGAATGCTCCGGGTTCCACTAACCCCAGAGCCAGGAAGTCTCAGAGCAGCTTTCCTGCCACCACCACCACTCACTCTCTCACTCAGTCACAAACATCATGGTGGTGCACTTGTTGACTTCACAGCATTTAAAGCCTGCGGTTTACATCGAGCTCCTGTCTGCACTGGTTCCCAATCTAATCTTACACTGTGGTGTTTATGGTCCCCGTGCACCGCCGCTCTGTTGATCGTCTGTTTTCAGTCCCTGCGTATTTGTGGCACAAACTTCCAGTTCTCACTTGCACTTTTTCAAGAGCTTGTTAAAGGTTGACCACACGTGCACAGACGGACACTGGTGATTCACAGGGCGTCCTTTGAACAGGACACTTTCCAAGGCACCGTTTTATTTCCTCGACTGGAAACGTCGGCTCACCTGGTGGCGAGCTGGAAATGTCTGGTCTGCTGCAGCTTTGGAGGACTTCCTTTTGTTCCTAATCACATACAGTGAAGCTGCTGTTTTCTGATGTGAGCACAGAACCACAAAGCACCAAAACAGGATGGAGGAGCTTCTTTTGTTGTTCCACTTTCACACTATTTAGACCCTGTAAGTTTATAGAGCTATAAAATGAGGCCTGAACCCACAATCAAAACAAACACTTCCCCCCTCGGACGTGGTGGCAGGAATACATTAAAACCGACCACTTCCATCTGAGCCGCAGCTTTATTTTGAAATCTGGTCAAATCAAAGCCATCTTTATTCATTCTGTTATACTGGTTAGCAGCGGCGGCCCCCGTACACCACCTACAGCTGCAACAATACAGAAGTGTCTTACTCATCATCAGCTCCTGTAATCCCTGAGTTAAAACAGCCATAAGCTCAGTTTTATAGGGGCCTTTCCAGCTCAAATCTTCTAATCCACAGACACACACTTATATCCAATTATTCAGGCCGGATGAGGACACAAACCCTTCAACCAGTGCAGCTGCTGCTCAGCTGTGGTGACAGGACCCAGGCTGGGCTACAACAGTATTTTCTGAGGGTTTGCACCCTGCATTGGATGCACCGACTCTGCAGTGTCACATTGAACCAAAAACTCCTCCCTCCCACTCACTTCCTCTCTCCCTCTCTGCCCGAGTGACCTATTTAGCAGCAGCAGCAGCGGGATGCAGCAGCAGCAGCAGCAGCAATCACAGACAATGTGCTCAGAGGGTGAAAGAGGAGGAGGAGGGGTCCTGAATGTAAAACACCTAACTGAAGGCAGTGTGTGTGTGTGTGTGTGTGTGTGTGTGTGTGTGTGTGTGTGTGTGTGTGTGTGTGTGTGAGAGAGCGGGTGTGTTCGAGTCTGAGTGACATTCTTCTTCCATTCATTCCAACGGGCATTAAGGCTGATCAGCATCATTTGAACGCACCATGTGGGGAAAAGAAAAAGTTGTGCTTTGTCGCCCTCTGTTGGTTAAAAATCTGAAAATGCTGATTTCTTCTCTCCCTCTGTTTCAGATACTGTTCGATCAGGCCCAGAGGTCTGTCAAGCAGCAGCTGCACAACTTTGTGAAAGAGTGAGTGAACCTGTCATCCCTGACTCAGGCGTCCCTGCAGAACTTTTACATCTATGAAAAATTCAGGCGCTAAAAAGGCAAAGTCCACGACCTGTAAAGAGCGGCGGTGCCCTTTTAACCCTTCAAAACCTTTCCAGTGTTTTGAAATATTAAGCAGAGTGCAACCTTCAGCAGCCCAGATGTTGTCACAGACTTATCCTGAATGTTTTCACTACAGTAGATCATTTCTAACTGCACACTCAGACTCTGTGAACCACCCCCCCCCCCACCTCCCATCTCCTGAGGTCATCTTAAATTTATCTCCTCTGTGTTTGTCAGAGACGTCCGGAAGTTCAAGGAGACCAAGAAGCACTTTGACAGGGTGCGGGAGGACATGGAAATAGCGCAGGTGAAGAACGCTCAGGCGCCGCGGAACAAGCCTCACGAGGTGGAGGAGGCCACCAGCACGCTCAGCATCACCCGCAAGTGCTTCAGACACCTCGCCCTGGACTACGTACTGCAGGTACGGTACTCTACACTCTTAATTCACACAACTGCACACACACACAAATATATGTTTCATAAACCCAGATAAGGAATGAAAAACAAAGTTAGATTTGCAAGACAATACTAACATGAAATGTCAGAGCAGGTTAGAGGTTATTGAGAAGAAGAGTCTCCATCACAGTGTTTGTCTTTGTGTGTCTCATTCAGTATTAGGGCTGCACAGTTCATTCATAAGTGAAACTGCAATGTGAATATGCACATATGTGGATCGCATATCACAATATGGACCATGGATGTGCAATATGAGCATCCAAAACCCACATCACAGGAACTGCATTTTTTTTTTTTTTTTTTTGGAATGAAGTTAAGAATCTGTTGTGCATGGTCGCCTCGGCACCATAAGTGTTGTGGTGCCACTGGTCACATTGATGTACATGTATCTTTACATACAGTTGCATGATTTGTACAAACCCCAACAAAAAACACAAGTTATGCACCAACTAACATAATGAATAACAGACGTTTATCCTGGAAGAGTGTTTATGACCTTTGTTTCAGTTCCAGCTCTGAGAAGAAGCTTTCTGACCTTTTATGTGGCAGATTGTTTGAACGAGTGTGAGGGAGAAGTCTGACGATATAAAATGGACATTATTTATATTTGTTTACATTTCTAGTAATCGTTGTGATTCGAGGTTTGACCACTGATGTGGCCTTTCAGCCTGCAGCAGCAGCAGCAGCGTGCGTCCCTCTGATCTGTGTGACACATCCTCCGCTCTGCTCATATGCAGCATCGGCTTTATTTTGACCACAAGTTGTAAACCACCGCCTCCTCCTCAAAGCCGCCGGCAGAAACAAAGAGGCTGATTGAGTTTGATCGCTGCGACGGCCGTGACCTCGTTCCTGTCTTGACTTTTGTCTTCTAGCAGCCGCCCTTCTCTCTCTCTCTTCTCTCTCTCTTTCTCCTCTTAGACATCTGACCCTCTGAGTCTTTACTGAAAATGTCTCAAGGCGTTAAAGGTCAAAGCTGTGTGGAGATGCTGCTGTGTGAACGAGTGACCTCTTAAACGCAGCACAAAATGTCATTTAGCTTTGCATCAGTTAGGAAATACAATGCAAACGGCTTTAATTCAGGACACACAGGATTCAGCAGGGAACATGGTTGTTGCATTAAGTCTGTATTCACATAGAGAGAAGGCACTGTCGCATCAGCCAGTGCTCAGTCTCTTCTCCACGTCTTCCTCACACACTGAAATCAGGGTTAACAGCGTCACCATTAGACAAAGGAGGATGTTGTCCACTAGAGGGAGTTTTCTGAATAGACAGCAGTTTTTATAAATGCTCATTTAGAAACTCATCTGTATTTTCTTTTACTCCTGCAGATCAACGTCCTCCAGGCGAAGAAGAAATTTGAGATCCTAGATGCAGTAAGTTTACACACACACATGCAGATTCTTCCTGCTACAACACATGCATCTTTATGATATACCTACATACAAATAGTGTGTCATTAAACCTCATTATATGTAAAACCCACTGCCTCCGTCCTGCACAGATGCTGTCGTTCATGCACGCCCAGTACTCGCTGTTCCAGCAGGGCTACAACCTGCTGGATGAGATCGACCCATACATGAAGAAACTGGCTGCTGAGGTGAGCAGAGCATCTTTATCTTGTCCTGTCCACTAGCTGAGCTCCACTAGGCTTCACCCCCCCCTCCCCTCCTCCTCCCCTCCTCCCCCCTCAGGCTCATTGTCTGAACTAGAGCTGGTGTCGCCCTCATTTACACTATTGACAAATTACATAATTTCTCCAATGAATGAATTTCTGCTCGATGACTGAAAAGTTGTGATACAGTAGATTAGTGAATGGATCTTTTTTACTCACAGTGAGCTTCCTCACTGCATGTGCTGTATTTGTGACCTACTATAAAGGCCGTTACAGCCGTTCGCTTCACGTGTTGTGATAGTCCAACTTGTTCGCCACAGCAGCTCGATGGCTGCAGGAAACTCAATCAATGCTTCGTTACCAAACATCGACCCAGTGAGTCAGTGGAGGCTCAGTCTGCGTTACAGTCGGCTGCTCTGACACCGTCCTCACCAACACCCCCGTCATGTGTTGGGTTTATTCTTGAGTTTGACTGGACGTACGATGTCTGAATGGCTCTGAAGTGACTTGTTTTGCTTTTCATTGTGTTTTTAATACTCAGCTGGATCAGCTGGTGATTGATTCGGCCATGGAGAAGAGGGAGATGGAGCATAAACACGCCACCATCCAGCAGAGGGTGAGTTCCTGTTGTCAATCCACCCGTCCTTTTTCAGGTCCAGATGTTAATTTGATTAATTAAGCATTAAAGTCGTACGGTTATATACTGCTGGGAAGTACGGAAAAATGATGATGATAAATGATATCTGAAAGTTTTAACTTTTAATTGGACAAACTTTAACGCAGCTGCAGTCATTTCCTTTTAAATCTTAAAATGCAAATAGAAATCAGTGCGTGGGTAAAACTAAAAAACTAAACTCTCTTACACATGCATGTCGACCCTGAAGAGTCTTATAATATGTGTGTGTGTGTGTGAGGCTGTCAGGATGACATCGAGCTGCACTGAGCGGCAGCTAACACAGTGTGAATGTGCTCACATCACACCTCTGAGATCCAGTCTGTCGCTCTGTCGTGCGTCTGTTGTGACTGGGGAGGGGGGGATTAGACCTGGGCAGCTGGGAAGTGTTTGATTAATCTCTCTAACAGAGTCCAGGCACCGAGTTTAAGCATTAAATCAGGTGGATTTAAGTGTTTTTTTAAGGAGATATTAATCCCACTGTTGTCTGCTGTTTGGAAACTGTCAGCACTTTGACTGCTGTACATGCTGATGTATAAGCAGGAGCTCAGTGTTGTTGCTCCACTAAAGTGCTGATCATATGGTTTGTTCACTATCTCGTCTCATCCACTTTGAGCTGAAATATATCAACAACTACCGGATGGATCGATATGAAATGTTGTGTAGACCTTCATGTTCCCTAGAGGAGGAATTCCTCTGACGTTGATGATGTCCAGACTTTTCACCCAGAGCCACCATGAGGTTCACATTTGTGGTTTTGAGAGACACGTCTCAAATATTGGTTGGATCGTGTCTGTGTCCTTCAGGATGAATGAAAAACTACAATAGACAGACTTGAAGAAAAATTCAACATCATATCTACGACTGCAGAGCCTGCAGTTAATCAGATATTTGAAAATCACATTTAGGGGTTGTTTCAAAGTTTTCCAAAACCTCATGGTTCTGTTACGACTGAATTTTCCTCCAAATTTTCGTGTCTGAGAAAAATCAGAAAGTGAACACGACACAACTTAATGCCACTGCAGCTGATGCCAATTCATTTAGCTTTCCAGTTATTCAATCACAACACAAGTACTGGGCAAATAATATTTTGGCACGAAGTTGGCACGAAACGGAAATCAAACGATTATGTGAGTCAGTAGAGTGTATCCTCTGGGTACCTCAAATATCTATAGTTATTGAGGTATAACTGCTAATGTCAGCCTGTTGGTGGCACTAGAGAGAAAGTCAGGGGTTCACCAAAGTCAGTATGGTTTTTCCTGTGGGGACCATGAATGTCGGTGTGAAACTTCACCACTGTCCATTCAGTCGCATGCTTGCGCAGTCATTGTTAGCATGTAGTAAGATGTTAGCATCTTTCTTGTGCAGGTACAGTCTCACTATCATGGCTGCAGACTCTGAATGTTCCTTCATTGGATCAGTGATCGTTTGTTGCTCGTATTGATTTGACTTTGATGTTCAAAATGATCAAACCCATAAATGTACCGTGCACCGTGCACTCTCCTCCTGGCATCTCCTTCAATAATTAAAAAAAACACACACACACACACACACACTACCCTTTATTTTCAGAGGGCCAGTGTGTGTCTGCTGTGTAGCCCCAGGATCAGCGACCATCTGTCAGATAGCTCCGGTCCGGCGTGTGGACGGAGCCGTGGGGAAGGGCTGGGTCACTGCTGGGGCCGGTTATTGATCTGTTTGTGCCAGAGCTGTTTAGACACTAAGCTCCACACACCGTCCATCACATCACAGAGGGATGTGTAGTACCAGTCATAGTAGTAAATAAACAAGGTCATGGAGGTGAAGAAGCCTCGTATATAAATATTACAGTGTGATTTGCAGGATTTTGTTGTATTTTGTTGCTTTAGTGTGATGTGCAGCTGGTAAAGAGGATAATCAGAGGTGCATTCAACCTAACAGATTATTGTATTATCCTCATTTAACCCCCAGTCTGCTTCATGTGAATCTAATGCTTTGCTCTCTTCTTCTTCTTCTTGTCTGCATGTTCCCAACACCACCGCCTCCTCTCAGACCCTCATGCAGGTGAGTGTTTGTCTGCTTTTTTTTTAAAGTCATTATTATTATTTTAAACGTCTGACTTTTTATTCTCTACTTTAAACAACATCTTGGGTTTAGTGCTGCAGCGTGTTAGTGCAGAACATTAACAAACCCCTTTGAAGTTTTTTCCTCAGCTGTAGTCGCTCTCCAGAAGCCTGGAGGGCGAGCTGACGCCGGCGTGTGTCCTGAATCATTTATAAATACAGAACAATTAGAAAAAACACTGAGCTCAGTTCCAGTGGCCTGTATAGAAACTGTGTGTTACATCACCGGCTGCACAGACGAACCCGCCGTGTCCTAAAACTGGATCATGAGAGTGCGACTGTCGATCAGTGAAGATGCACTAAAGTAGGTCACTCAGCTCCTGAATTTGCTTTTTTGTGTTATTTCACATGCAAACTTTCTGGATCGGATCATATTGAATCAGATATTCATCCCAGAAGCTCCATTTTTTTGCTTTTTCCCGTCTCCGTTTCTGCTGTTTTTAGAGCAGCATGGCCTACATGATGGTATTCTTGCCTCAGTCCTTTTTTTTCTTGTCTCATCTCTTTGAGTCTTGTGTAAACTTGCTCGGACAAAAGGGGGGGCAGCCCTCACACTCAGTACAAGCAAAAGGGGAAAAAAAATAAAGCTAGGGAGCAGAAAGGAAGTTAAAGTGCTCCACCTGTGGCCTGTCACTATTGCTGGCGGCAGCACACAGGAGAATGAAAGCATCTAAATGCCAGAGTCATTCATTTTTAACCACAGATTTAATGGAGAAGTCCTGTCGGCTGCTGCTGCTGATCCATATTCCTGTGTTTACATCAGCCGCCGCGGCGCTCATATGCTGGATTTATTTTTACTGCTCTGATGCTCCAGATAGATGTTGTGATGAAATAATGATTCAATATTTAGCTTTTTTTTAAATGGTCAGCAACTTTCTACACCAGACGGCAACAAAGCATAAAAGCCGCTGCAGCAGAGATGGATGTAAATATCCAGGAGATGTAGAAGGAAAATATGTAAACAAGGCTGCAACCAACGATCTGCATCTATAAACATTTCAATCACAGTGTTTCACAGCAGCGTGACTCTTGCAATGTCTCGTTTTGGTAAAAAAAAAAAACAAAATATTCAGCGTATTTATAACACAGGACTCAGAAAAGTCTCATATTTGAGAAGCTGTAATCAACAAACTCAGCATTTATGACGGGATATCACTGATGATTATCCATATAGTTCAATCAAATCAAAGTATTCGACTTCACAATGTAAGAAGAGGGTCTCATCACCAGACAACTGTATTGAAATCACCTGTGCAAACTCTAAAGACATAAACATACACAGGACACTGACGTGTAGAGTTTTGAAAAGTCTTTAATATATAAAAACAACTGAGTTTGGTTTGTTCCAGATTTGCGGTTCATTAAAAACTGAATGCAGCCTCTCTCTCTGAAAATGTCCTCAGATGATCTGAGAGGTTGAGATGATTCGTCACGGAGCAGCGGATCAGAACTTGACTCTGGTTCGTTCAGTGTTTCAGCATTTTAAAGTCTTGAACTCAGGACTAGTGTGACCTCCAGCAGCAGCTCTGTGACACAACCTTTTCAATCAAAAGTCTCAGTTTTTAATGTTCTTCAAACTAAATCCTCCTCAGAACTTGTCCTCTTGTCTGTCCTCGCTGTTAAAGTGAAAACCGGAGCTACAACTCTTCCTCTGTGGACAAATATAGCTCCATTTATTCACCAGCACATGACGTCTCAGCCCGCGGCCGTCATTACATGAGTTCAACAGACAAACCACTCAAATGTCACGTCACATGTTTTTTGTGTTTTGTTTTTTTTTCGACTCATCTTTAGTGTTGGTGCCTTCTTGAATTTGCTCCACCTCTTTACTTCCCTTTTGTTTTCCATCAGAGCTCATCAGAGAGTCAGTGAAGTTTGTCAGGGTTCAGAGAAAGCTTTTATTCCCTGCCTGTGTCCAGAGGGAGGATTCTCCTTCTAATCTAATGTTTTAATTAAAAGCATTAACTTGAGCTCCGTCTGATCGGCCACAGGTTCACGCTCTTTAGTTGTTGTTGTTGTGGTCGTTGTTGTTGTGGTCGTTTTCCCTCCACGTTGCCACAGTATGTCAGTTACAGGAGGTTGTGGATTATGTTTCATGGCTCAATAGTGAAAAACAACACAGGACCTGAGGGGCTGTTGGATGTTGTAGTGTTCGGTGAAGTGGACCAGGTGTGAGGAGGATTAGCCGAAGATGGCCGAGCAGATGTACGGCACCGGGCCAGTGTAAAGCCGTCAGACTGTAGTAATAAGGAGACAATTAACAAACACTGAAGAATCAGAGCGACCAACTGGGCTGGACATGTGGTGCTGGAGCTCTGCAGCTTCGCCTGTAGCTGCCCCACATACAGACATACAAACATATATGTACTGTACATACAGCAGCAGGTGGAGGAGGTGCTGTTTTCTCTTTGTCTGCAAAACAACTTTACTTCTTTCCCTGTAACCCCCCCCCACACACACACACACACACACACACACTCAATAATTCACCGACGTTCAGACTCTGTCTTCTGTGACGTTGCAACATTAAAAATAGATGATCTTTTGTTGTTGTGGGCTCCAGAGATTGCAGAGTCCCACCAACCAACAAACCAACCGGTGGTGGTGGTGGTGGTGGTGGTGGTGGTGCACAGCGCACATCAGTTCACAGTGTTGTTGTTGCCTCCATGTGCAGAAATTAGAGGCTTCACACAGATGGAGGTAAGAGAAGCTGCACCGACTGGATTTCTTCAAAAAGTTGCACCAGAGCAGGTTTGTTTTTTCCGGTGGTGCTGGTGGAGAGGTGTAGCTGTGGTGGAGACGGTCACTCTGACCTTCACTGGGTGTTTGTTTAGTGATCCTGGCAGTGGGTCAACACAGAGCTGAGAGACTCCCTCCTCCTCCTCCTCCTCCTCCTCCTTCAGCAGAGGAGGGCGGTGTGTTCAGGGACTGTGGGTCAGGAGCAGCCACTGTGCAGTTTTAAGTAGTTTTTGCTGTTCTTCCCACTCGGCGTCCTGCGACGGCGACGCTGGCAGCTGTATGGTAATTAGTGGTAATCCTGCGGCTCACAGGGCAGCAGGCAGGTGGCTGCAGCGCGGGGCACACATGTCAGTGCAGGAATTACGCACCGTGCTGCTGCAGTGACACACACACACACACACACACTGCGCTGTGAGAGCTGCAGCCTCAGAGTGTGAAGACATGCTCACATCGGGATTTTAGCAGCCTTGTCTGTTTTTAATTCGTGCATCTTCTTCGATGTTGTTGGAGCACAATAAACATCTGAAAATGAAGATCTTTTGCCGGTGGGACCGCAGCTTGGTGGGTGGATTTGCATTACAATGGCTTGTTTGTTGCTGCTTGTTACTGTAGTTTTTGTGTAATTATTGTAAGAATCAAATGATCTGCTTTGATTTTCTGGTCATTTTTTTGTGTCTCGACTTTAGAAACGTCTCGATTTGCAAAGCAAGAGTAGTTCTCTCACTCACTCTCTTTATCTCTGGCTCTCTCTTAATCCCCTTCATGACTTTTTCCTCGTGCACTCTCATTGAAATCAGCATTTAAAACAGAGAAAATCCAGGTTTTGAAGCTCAGTGATGTTTTTTTGCAGCGGATGTTTAACACAGAAGAGAAAGTGTCGTCTAATGCACGGTGGTGGAAAATGCTCGCATGTGGAAGAAAGGCTGATTTCCTCCTCCACAGTTATGACAATGCACTTAATGGTTTGTGTCATGTCAGAGTCTGACTGTTATGTAATTTCTTCATTAAGTGATGAATGAGGTTATGAAGATATTAGCAGTGCAGCAGTTTGGACACGTTATAGGAGCTTTACTCTGAGTCTTGATCAAAACTCACAGATGTGTTTCTTCTCTTTTTGTTTCTTTTCATCTGTGTCTGACTTTTTATTTCTCTCTGTTTGAAGGAGATTTTGTTTTTGTTTTGCTGCTTAATGCTAAAAGTCTTCTTTCAGATTCTGTCCCAACCTGTGGCTTCATGACAAACATGTGTCTGTTTGATGTTTTAAAATTGATGCCGTGACAGAGGCGTTTGAGTGTCTGCAGTGTAAACTCAGTGCACACACCACCAGTTTCAGATGGAGATGTATGGAGAGCGGTGCGTCGTTCTATTATTAAAACATGCAGTGAGTAGTTAATGGTTTGCTCCGAGCTGCTGCGGCTGCACCGACCCTCTTACGAAACAGTGACGGCTGTTTCTGTATGTGGGTCGCTCCAGCAGACTCTGTCCTGGTTGGTTTTAGACACATGCATGAGAAGCTGAAATTCAATTTTGGTTAAGTTAATGTTCTGTCCCCGCTGTGTATCACATTACCAGAGAGATGCTCTGAGGACAAACTGTGTCATGTTTCCTCCCCCTGCACACGAAACATCAAAAACACTGATGATTAAATGTGCTGTGTACCTGTGCACCACTGTGTGTGTGTTGCTGGCCTGTATTCAAGTGTGAGGTGTCATGCTTTAAGCCATGTAGAGGTCAGAGGGTAATTTCATATGAATCACTCTGTTTATGTAATAACGTGCGTCACACTCACATCTGTTGAGTTATGAAATGCCTCCTATGTGCCACACAGGAAGACATGGCATGCAAACTCCACAACTCCACAACTCCTCATGCATACATGGACTCACACACGTGACCCGTTTCTACATCGTCGCACAATTTATGTTGATTTGGTCGGTTCATGGACTGTATGTGCAGTACAGCACATCGAACAGCGCTGGTGTTCCAGGAAGAGGCACATGTAGCTGCAGACAGGGAAGGAGAGATGTTGTGTTTCCTATGTGACTGATAAAAGGTTGGAGCAACATCCTGCTGCAGCGTGTGTGTGTGTGTGTGTGTGTGTGTGTATGTTCACCTTTTCAGTGATGCTCACGGTTAATGTCCTCTCTCGCCTTACCCAGGATTTTGCCTATGACGACTCGAAGGTGGAGTTCAACGTGGACGCTCCGAACGGTGTGGTGATGGAGGGGTATCTGTTCAAGAGGGCCAGCAATGCCTTCAAGACCTGGAACAGGTAACGAGCTTCACAAATATCTCCTCCTACTGTATCTGATCATATCCATACACACAGGAAATGGATGGTTCCACTGCAACAGTAAGAATTACTGTAGATGTTTCATACAGTTGCATAGATTTAGAAAACTGCAGAGCACAGAACAAACAGAAGAAATGATAGAGATGAGCCATTTAAAAGAGTCTGTATGTGTAAAATTTATTGATCTGTGGAAGAGATTTCTGCAAAAGAAATCAAACAGTGGAAATGTTTAACAATAACGTGTAACACTCGGGTTGTTTGATGAACCATAAAGAGATGGACCCCCCCTGGCAAACCAGAACGCTTTAAAAAGTTTCCTGCCTCATCATTACATACACAGCATAGGTTCATACACTTCAAACAGAATCTGCCGATAGATGATTCAGCCTGTAGCTAACTCGCAGGGTCGATGGCAGCACCGGGGGGGTTCAGGAGTCAGTGCATTAATAATACAACGGTATGAGAGATAGAATAGACCTCTATAAAATGGATAGGTACCATAATTCATATGAATGCTACAAACCCATCTCACTCTGTGGTGCTTTTACTTGCCCCCAGTGCTTCACCTTTGCACGCTGACCCTCTACCACTGAGAGGATATCCATCTAAACGTTTGATTTATTTATCTCCCTCTCTCTGCAGGCGGTGGTTCTCCATACAGAACAGTCAGCTGGTCTATCAGAAGAAGCTCAAGGCGAGTCCATAATATCCTGCAGCTATCTGTTTTCCCCAGGGTAACGGGGCTGTAAGAGGTTAAGTGCGACATTAATGGGGGGGGGGGGCTTCACTGAAATCCATCATCACTGTTTGTGAGTCGAGGGATCTCTGCTCCAATCTGAGCTCCCAGTCTGAGGCTCAGCGGAGCGCGAAGGTCCAGGTGGATCTCAGGTCATTTTCAGTTCTCTGCGTGAGACCAGAGTGTGTAGCTGTCTGATGGACGGGAGCTCAGAGGAAACAAAAATAAAAAGCAGCTGGTTTTTTTTTGGTTTTTTTTGTGGAGGAGTGAGACAACGTTGTTGTTGCTGTGTATCTGCAGGACTCTCTGACGGTGGTGGTGGAAGACCTGAGGCTCTGCTCGGTGAAACCATGTGAGGACATCGAGAGGAGGTTCTGCTTCGAGGTCGTGTCTCCCTCCAAGTAAGAGACACACAAACACACACACACACACACACCTCCACAAACTTTATTTCAAAACAAATCATCTTATTAAAATTTTATCAGAGTAAGAGTTTAAATACATAGATGTGATTCCTGACTTGTTCGTGGATCTGTCAGGTGGAAGTCAGCGACGTGACGATGTGTTAATACTGAGTCTGTTTGATGGACAGGAGCTGTATGCTTCAGGCTGAGTCAGAGAAGCTCAGACAAGCCTGGATTCAGGCAGTGCAAGCGAGCATCGCCTCGGCCTACAGAGAGAGTCCAGACACCTACTACATCGAGGTGAGTCACAGTCCTGCATCACAAACCACCTACAGATAAGTTTTACAGCTGCTTTGTCATTTTATGTTATATCATTTGAGATTTGAGAAACACATGCTGCTGTGAGGAACTGATGGTCTGACATAGAGGTGGTGCGTTTGTGGAACATGTGAGCGTGGTATTTTACACTCTCATGTGTGTGTTTTATATTTAGCATCTGGACAGGACGGCCTCCCCGTCCACCAGCAGCATCGACTCGGCCAGCGAGCCGCGGGAGCGCAGCGCCCGGGGGGAAACCATCCTGCAGAGGATCCAGTGTCTGCCAGGGAACGAGCAGTGCTGTGACTGCAGCCAGGCCGACCCCCGCTGGGCCTCCATCAACCTGGGCATCCTGCTGTGCATCGAGTGCTCCGGCATCCACAGGTAGAGTTAAAAACAACAACAACAACAACAACATCTGGATCTCCCAAGTTTGCAAAGAATTTTAATCTTAAAGGTCCAAGGTGTTTTATTTTGAAGGGTTGATGCACGTGAAGATAAAACTTTAGGACGAACAGGAAGCAGATTTGAAACACAGTATAGAAACCTACAGAACCTAGAAGATGCTCCATGATGGAAAAGAAATCTCACTTCTGCAACACGATCATCTTTATTATGACAATGACAATAAAGTATTGAACTGCATCGACGCTTCTAGCAGGAGCCAATATACAGTCAAGGGCTGTACAGTAATTCTCTTCTCCTCCATCACTTTAAGTCCACTGTCAACATTTCTGCATGAGAGGCTTTAGAGTTTCTCCATCACAGGAGGAAACAAAAGTTGTGATGTTTGAAATCCTGAGACTTTCCACTTTGATCAGAAGAACATGTGAAGATCCATCTGGTGTTGAACTGGAGGAACCAGAAGCTGAGGATATTTTTGTGAGGAGCAGGATTTTAAATATTCCTGACATCTCCTCACATCTTTAATAAAAAAAAAACTAGGTCAGTTTCCACCGTTTCCTCCTCACAGTCATGTAAAATGGAAGTTAAATGTGACTTTTTGCACAACATTCAAAGTCTCCTTCCTCCAGTTTCTAACTCTGTGTTGTTGATGTTTTGAAGCTGCTTTGGTAATTTACATTTTTACATTTGCTTTAGTTCTAATAATCATCACACGTTGATTTTCCTGCTGGTTTGAAGTGAAGGATCTGGATTCTTCTCTGCCATGTGCTGTGTGAGGATGCCAGGAAGTGATGCCAGGAAGGTGTCTGCACCTGTTACCTGGTGCTGCTGAGGCTGCTGGTCACGTGCCAGCACACACACACACACACACACACTGCTGAGGGGATTAAAGTGCTGGCTGGATCAGTCGAGCTTCTTTGACTGAGAGTTTTTTCATTGAGGGAAGTGAGAAGTGATGCGTTCACTGTCACATCCTGGTGAATATGATGTCATCCAGCTCCCGCTGAATGAAGCTTCCTCGTGCTCGTCGTGTAAATCAGTGCAACACACTTAAGTTCAGTTACATCACATGTTGGTGTGTGTTTTCAGGCTCCCAGTGGGAAAATAAAACCCCTCAGGAGCTGTGTGTTATTTTTAAATTGCAATTATCACAGTTTATGTAATCGCAGACCCCATTTTTCTGTGTGTGTGTGTGTGTGTGTGTGTGTGTGTTGAATATTCATGTCTCGTCCTCTCACTGTGAGAACAGACGTGGCCTCTCGTCACAAACGAAGGACAGAAACACTGTCAGGTTTTTTTTTTTTTTTTTTTTTCCTGCTCTGTCCTTGTTGCTAGGTAACCAGACAGCGTCATCACTGGAACTTAGTGATTTGCATCACATTAGCAGTGGCCTCTCTCACACACACACACACACACACACACACACACACCCCTCCCTCAGGATAACACTCTGGTGATTTTTTGAGTTTCTCGCAGTGAATTCAAACCAGGTCACCACACACACACACACACACACACACACACACACACACAGCAGGCTCTGTGGCTCTGGTCTTTTGAGTTTTCTTTGTAGTGATAATTTTTCTCTCTTTGCAGTCATTGTAACTCTCTGTGATTGTTTGAGGCCAGTTGGTTTCTTTGATTTGTGGTTTTTCCTGTGTTTTGTTGTTGGTCATTCTGACTTTCTTTTATCATGTTCTCATTTATATTACATTCATATGTTTTATCTGTGTGTTATCTTTTTGTCTGCCAAACAACAAACATTAACAGTCGCGTCACACCGAGGCCCCAGGAGCCTCCTGACCTCTGTCCATGATCATGGTCTATTATTCATTTGTGAAATTTCCTAAATCTAAACGGCTTTTGTTTTCTTGTGCTGAATGAGATCTGCCACCTTAAAGTCAAGTTCTTCCATCGTTCATCCAACAACACAGTTATAAACTGCATATTTTTTTAACCTGACATCTGTTGTTGTTGCTGCAGGAGTCTTGGGGTTCACTGTTCGAAGGTTCGATCGCTCACGCTGGACTCATGGGAACCAGAGTTATTAAAGGTAGTTTGATCTGATGAATGAACATGAGGCAGTTATTATGATGTTTGAGTCCTTGAGTGGTCGTTAATGGATTTAAAGTAGATTGTGGCACATTCAGAAATACTCCAGACAGATGAGAAGGAGAAAGCTGCCGCCAGCTGTCAGCTAGCTTAGCTTAGCATAAAGAACCTTGTTGTTTTTACACTTAGATTTAACAAACAAGAAATAAAGTGTGAAATCGTGAGGGTTTATAAGACAGGCATTAATATCATCTATCTCTTGTCTTTGTAGTTGATGTGTGAACTTGGAAACAGCGTCATTAACCACATCTATGAAGGATCGTACCAAGAGCAGGGTCTGAAGAAACCGGTGCCCTCCAGTTCAAGGTCGGAGTTCAACCTAAACTACAGTTACTTAGTGTTAGTTCTTTAAGTTTATGACTTTTCAAACACTAAACTCTGTCGTTTGTGGTGCCGTCTCCTTGCAGGCAGGAAAAAGAAGCCTGGATCAAGGCGAAGTACGTGGAGAAGAAGTTCCTGAAGAAGCTCGGCTCCACAGAGATCCTCATCAACGGAGAGAGGAAGCCGGAGCGGCGGTGGAGCGTGAAGAAGTGTCGGAGACACAACAGCGCCACCACGGTGTCCAAAGCACGACGGAGATACCGGCAAGAGCCCGGCAGCACCTCGCCCTCCACCCTCTCCTCCGGTACTTCAACTCTTCTTTTTGCTTTAGCTTCAGTTTGAGCTTCTCACGTATCATCTTTACAATCAGGGTTCAATAAAATCTTTATCATTTACACCAGAGATCACAAATCAGATCACATTGATATATAGAGATATAAGTGTGTTATGACACGGACAGAATGGTTTCAGATGATGAAAATATCGTCAGAACAAAGGTGAGTGTTGTGTCAACAACTTCCCCGCTGCTCGTTATGTTCTTCAGATGAAGATCAGATGCTCTGAGACTTAAATCTGCTGTTGAAACATGAGAGACACGAGCTGAAGCTCAGCCGCGGTCTGTTTGTTATTGTCATGTTTTCCTCTGGTGTCCTCACTGTGTCTCTGTCTTGTGTCTCACAGCTGCTGCTAAGTTCAGACGAGACTCTCTGTTCTGTCCCGATGAGTTGGACTCGCTCTTCTCCTACTTTGATACAGGATCTGGGCCTCGAAGTGAGTGACCATCACTGTTCACCTGTCTGCCTGCACAGTGTGTCCACACGTCACAGGCTGATACATGATCACACACTGAAAGAGACGGTGGTAACTCACGTGTCCATGTTCTGGCGTCTCTTGGTCCGGCAGGTCTGAGCAGTGACAGCGGGTTGGGAGGCAGCACAGACGGCAGCACAGACATCCTGGTGTTTGGGTCAGTGGTGGACAGTGTCACGGAGGAGGGTGAGGCCCCTTTTATCATCACATCATACGCAGTGACAGTGAAAACATGTCCAGAGCTGTGTTTTCTTTATTTACAGATGGGCTTCACTTTACAAAAAGGCTAAAAGGGTTGATCAGTGGTTCACAGTTTGTTTATTCATGAGCTTGTTACATCTATCAGTCATTTATAAACTGTCACAACAGTACAACTGAATTATCGTGTATCTTATGCTGCCGTTTCATTAATACTCGTCTGGTTCCACTTCCTGTCAGAGTGCGAGGTGTCCGAGGACTCGAGCGGTGAAGCTGAGCTGGAGGCCGAACCAGAGACGTCCGACCCCGAGGACATCAGGGACCTTCATCCCGGCGCGCTGCTCTACAAAGCTTCCAAGGCCCGAAACCTGCCCGTCATGGCCGAGGCGCTGGCTCACGGCGCCGACGTCAATCTGGTGAACGACGAGGACGAAGGGAAGACGCCGCTCATCCAGGCCGTGATCGGGGTCAGTCAGACAGGAAGCGTCATATCTGTTAAGCTGCAGAACCGAAACACTTAGAGACTCAGTGTTGTCGGTGCTGACCCAGCCGCTGCTGTTTCCTTTATCCCAGGGTTCACTGATCGCCTGCGAGTTCCTGCTGCAGAACGCTGCTGACGTCAACCAAAGGGACGCCAGAGGGAGGGGCCCCCTGCACCACGCTACGTATCTGGGACACACAGGGTGAGTCACGAGGCAGAAAGACACGGTTCTCCTCAGTCTGCATTTTGAACAACTCATCATCAACCCACACACTTTTCAATGAAACCACAAGAACCACATGTACAGACACACAAACCAGTGATTACAGAGAACTGGTGTTGTTCACCAGTCCATCAGTCGTTTTCAAAAGTGTCACCTGCTCTTCACCGGCCTCAGTTCACACCTGGATGATGAACATAGTGAAGCATTTAACCTCGAAGGAGCCAGATATTTCCATCATGTGTTGGCAAAGTAGAGTCTTAATTCGACTCGTTAGATTCACCAGGTAAGAAACATGACTCCATGTGTGTTCTGCTTTATGTGTTAGATGATCGGCTATGATTTGTTTCTTCTGCCCCCAAGTGGTCAAATGAATATTTGATCTTGTATTTGGACATTAAACCAAAATTAACTTAAATCACATATTTGATTAGAATAAACACTCTAATCAAATATGTGATTTGCTTCACAGCAAAAACTACAAGGTTTAGTAAAAGCAGATGAAAATGTTGTTGATGTGTCGCTCAGCTGAGCTCGACACAAACCTCTGAAACGATTGATTCACCTGAGTTTTTCCTGTGTGTTTCCAGACAGGTGTGTTTATTCCTTAAAAGAGGAGCTACACAGAACGACGGTGACGAGGACGGACAGGACCCTCTGAGCATCGCTGTCCAACAGGCCAATGCCGATATCGTCACACTGTACGTTCATTTAATTCACACACACAGTTTTGTTTCTTCTTCTTCTTCTCCAGACTCTTTAACACTCTGTTCTTCCTCTTTGTGTTTTTTTTTGTCCTCTGCCCTCCAGGCTGCGTTTGGCCAGGATGAACGAGGAGATGCGGGAATCTGAGGGACCCTTCGGTCAACCAGGTCAATACCCAACCAGCAGCCCCACTGAGCAGCAGTATAAGAAATGCATTCAGGAGTTCATCTGTCTCCATATAGCAGAGTGTTAGAGTCCTCAGGCCCAGTCAGGGTAGAATAAAGTGCAGGGGGGTGCCAAGAGACATTAAACAGAGAAACCTGTGGAGGATCTTTGTTTCCTTCACTCGTTCTTTTCACCAGATTAACTTCATCTCTTTATCAGATCCATCCAGAATATTCCCAGCGTTTGCTCTTCCCCAGCACTGTTTAACCCCCCCCCCCGCTCAGGACCACACACAAGCTCAGTGTTAACCTCCTCTCAGTGACATGTCACATTTAGATCGACTGACTTTTTGCCAAAAAAAAAGTAGTGAGGTCCAATCAGACATGAGGAACCACTGCCAGGGACGAGCAGTAATCAATAGATCATCAATAAAGTCATCAGCAGTGTATCTGGGACCAAGTTTGCCCCTTAATCTGGAGGGTTTTTTTTAGAGGGGACAGGGAGTCTGAACCAAAGACCTTCTTCAACAGCTCGTTCATCCCAAAAGCTCCAGGTTTAATTTCACTGTCATGTTGCTGTAAAGTGGGAGGAGGAAGCAAAAGTCCCGTTCATTCTGCATCACAGACGGCGTTACATGACTTTTAATAAAATATCAGGGTCAAAAATATCTCCATTCAGGCTGAGGTAAAGGTTAACTACAACTCCCATGGTGCACTTCTGCAAAAACATCCAATCACAGAACAGGGAAGTGAACTTTTAAACCTGGGGAGTGTTGAGGGTGATGTCTTTTGTTCTCAACCAGAGTGACAGAAGTGTTCATGCCTCCATCTGGCTTCTTCTCCATGGCAACAGCAGCTAAGGCTCATGGGTAATGTAGTACCCAGGAGCCACTCACCATATCAAAATGGTATGATTTCTGAGAAAAGATAAGAAATAGCTTAATTAAAAGAAGAGTCTTGTAATTCTGTGTGAAGACAGAGTTTAAATGGGAAACAGAACTGGGACCAGTCCTCCCAGTTCACAGCTCTTTACAGTGAGTTTGGGATCGAGGCCAAACAGACGAGTGTCAGGGAGGAGCAGCGGGTAAATCTGCTCTGTGCCGTTTATAACCTGAGGATCTGTCGACATGTGACCAGAGGTGGTGGAGCTCTTTAGATTTTAATTTGTGATGGTCATGAGGAGGAAACTGTGAAGCTGCGACTACTGTGACAGAGAGCAAATGATCATGAGGTCATTTCTCTGTATTGATCGAGAGATTGATCGAGTGAAGCTTGATTAAAAGCGAATTTATGCACTTTTTTCTTACCAACGGTGATTTTTAAGTTTTCTTTCTTGCGCCTATGTCGTCGAACCGTCATTTTATTTCTCTTCTTTTGTTTTTGTTATTTTTATTTATGACAAAAAGCCCGGAGCAATAGTGCAATGATTACTTCAGTACAGATAATCTGTATTTTTTGTATTATGTTTGACAACAATGCAGATGGTATTTTTTTAAGCTGGATATATTTTGTTAGATTTTATTTTGCTGTGCACTCACACACAGTGCCAGTATTATATTCTCATGATGAGAAAAGCGAGCCAATACTCCACAGTCTCCGTATAGATACGAACTTGGAGTAACTCTGCAGTTCAAACTGCAGCGGAAAGGTGGACAATTTTGATAAATCCCACTGACATGTATTACTGTATAGGCAGTATTTGTATGTTAAAATGTTTGTTTCTGATAATCTAATGTATTATGATTAGGCCTCTTAGATTTGTTCTTTGGTTATAGTGCATGGGTGGCTACTGCTCAGGTCTTCCTAAGCCCTGTTGCTTTTGTTTACTTCTGTACCCAGTGTATGTGAATATTTGACATTCAGTATTGTTGAATAACGTTAATATCAATATTATATATATATATATACTGCCAAATCATGACAACAGTGCATGACTGAATCAATAGACTGGACACAAGTTTCCCACTGTCGGACATTGGCTGGATCATGTTGGTGCAAAATAGCTTGATGACGATGAACATGGCAGCTAGACTTTGGCCCCAAAACAGTTTTCAATGACCAGATTTTTTTTTTTAATTTGACCCTGTTGGTCGCTCACAGTAAATGACAGAGATCAGCATGAGCTGGAGACGACTGTTGGTTAAAACATTGAACAACATGTTTTTATCTGAGGCTGAAAAAAAGCCAGTGAGTGACTTTATTTCCCCAAAGATGTTGCTTGTCTTTCAAAGATGCTGTTTGACTGTTTGGGTTTAGTTTCACACCAAAGACCAGAGACATTTTACAGAGAGCCACCATTTTCTTTCTCGTAGCAGGCCATGTGTTTTTTGTTTTTGTTTTTTGTGTTTTGTTTTTTAAAAAAAAACCTTTAAGGGACTGTAGACAAATTATTTTGGTGAGGAACATAGTTTACTCTGGGGCTAGCTGGTGAACTGCTGCTGCTGGAGGGCTAACTGCTAACACGATAGCCAGCAGGCAACATGCTAGCACGTGTCAGTCACACTAGTTAACTTCTTACTAGTTCATCTTTATTAGACCATTTGTTTTCTTTACATTATCAGTTCCTTACATACATCATTAAATTCAATAAAGAGATTAACTAAAGGAGGGAAAGTAGCTTCCGAAGCTAACTGTCAGTTGATAACATTAGCTGTAGCTTGGCAAGCTTGTTAGCTTCTTTGCTAATTTAACTATAAGTGGTAAGATGTTTTATCTTGTTGTCCGTTTTTAGAGTTTATACAATACAGTATACACTGCAGTTATATTATATATATTGTAATTGTACAATAAAAATGGATAGTGCTACGTAGCTAATTAGCTACAATAGCTTCCTCCATTTTGGACACTCAAAGCTCGATGGGAAATATTCATGATTCATTTACTTCTTTAATCCACTTAAATTAAATGATTTAACATACATTCAGCGATTCTGAATTGATTTTAAAGAAAATGAATTTATTAAAATCACAACTTCCTCCGTGATAATTTTTCATACAGTCCCTAACTTGTGTTTTTCCAACACCTGGTTGGAGCCTTTCAAAAGAAGCAGCGACAGAAAGATCATCTCACTCGTTCTCCTTGTTTCTTGTCAGTGATGAGAGTCGACGCACCTTGAGACACACAATCTCTCTTAATCTTAATCTTAATCTTAATCTTAATCTTAATCCAGCCTTTTTTATTATTTAGTGCAGTATTTTCCAAAAAAAAAAAAGAAAATCACAGGAGATGAATGATGTCAACACAAACCAAACAATGATTTACATGGAAGCCACTGAACGATTACGTCTTGTACAGTACAGTGTGTCTACAGTGTGTGAGTCAGTGCGTTGACTGTTGTGTGTGTATATAAACTAAAAACTATTAACACTTTAACTGCCTGCTTCTTACATGCAATTTTTAACTGTATTTTTCTCTCTGACTGTTACCTGTACAATTTCTTCAAATATTGTAGGAGAACGTTTGTCTCTGAATATACGGTACCTGTGCATATTAACACTAACTGCTACCTATGTTTGTTTCTTTTGTTTAATAACTCCTCCCAGTGTCGGATAAATGATACTGACAATAAATGGAAGATGTGACTAAAAACTAACCTCTCCCTTTGCTTCTGTGCTTCTTTTTGCCATTTGCTTCATCTAACAGAATTAACAAACATCTAACTTCACACTGCTGATTCACTGATTATCAATATGATTAAGTATTTTTGATCTTATAACATTTTTACTGGGGCCCTCACACCGGCTTCATCCCCTCTGAGCGTGGCAGGGACCATGTGGCCTGGGGGTCAGCCCGTGCATGCTGGGCCTTCACACCAGCCTCACTGCCCCCCTGGGAGCGGAGGGGACCATGCATGCAGATGTTATTACACAGGCATTGTCTAAAACATTGTTTAAAGTGATGACTAAACTGATGATAATAATTGCTCTTGGGGGGCCCCCTAGTGGTCAAGGGGCCCTAAGCAGGTGCTTAGTTCGCTTATGCCTCAGGACGGATCTGACTCAAAGTCCACTTACTGCATTTCAGTCATAACTTGGTGCCTGCATGTTTAAGGAGATGTATATTCCAGGTTAGTTTATTATTAATGTAATCAGACAAACACACGTACTTTTATTTAATAATGATTATAAATAATGGAAAAAAGCAGCAAATCCTCATCATTTATCGATTACTCGACATCTATAGTTTTCTTCTGCTTATGAATGAAGATTAAAACAAAGTACTGGAAAGAAACTCACATCGTGAGTAAAGTTTGAACTCACTGATCCCTCCCTGTTCTTTTCTCTCTCTCTCTCACACACACACACACACACACACAGAGGGAAAGCCAGGAATGTTCATTCCCTTTTTTTAATTAGCCGAGCCTGGGAGCTCTCATGGGACACAAAAGACTTCAACTGCTTTTGTTGAGCCTGTAGATTCAGTGGTTTCCATGGCCACAAGAAAAGTAAAGGCTCAGTATCTGGATAGTTGAAAGAGGGAAGTTTCATGGTGCCTCAGCCTGTTGTGTTTTGTTGGGTTTTGTTTTCTTCATCCATCAGCCACTCCTCTCTCTCTCAGGGCTGCTGTGCTGTCGGTTTTCCTCGCTGTGTGTATTTCATATAAAAGATGTTTTGACTGTTCGCAGGCCTGAGCCAGACTTTTCAGTCACTAACACTGAAGAGGCCTCTAAAGTCTCTGTGTGAGGAATAAGAAACATTTATCAAGCGACTTACTGCATCAAGATCAATAGAAATGTTTGGTTGTGATCAATCAGTTTAATCATTTTTTAAAGCAAAACATGCAAAATACAATCATTTTCTTTTCTAAATCTCCACTGATCGGCCTGTAGAGATGACATAAAAAGTACATTTGCTGTAATAGAAATATAATTCTGCTGCAAGATGTCGTGCTATTAAGATCAATAACCAATAATCATCATCATCATCTCCTGTCTCCTGGTTTTCTTCCATCAGGTGACGCCACCTACCTTGACATCTTCCGAGAGTTTTCCCACATGGCCTCCCACAACCCAGAGAAGCTGAAGCGAAGGAGCGTGCACTTCCGACACTCCTTCAGGTAGTTAACGTCGTCCTGCACCTGGAGACCAACAAACATCAGATACTTGACAAGTGCAGCAGCCACTTTCCAGTTACTGCAGTCACACACGACTGAGGCTTCATGTTCAACATCACACGTGATCCTGAGGGAGGAACCTGATAATATTAAAATCACTTTTAATGCATTTTAAAGGGAACAGGTTCCAGTATCATGACAAACCAACCAGCCGCCTTTAAAGTGCATTGAAGTGAGGTAAACGTTATATTTTTGAAGATGCTGTTGTTCATTATGATTCAGAGTTGAGGAGAGCTGCATTAAGTCTGCAGGAGTCTTGTGCTGCTCAGATCAGACTTTTATTTTGATAGGATTTTCTTCATTGAGGATTTGCAGGTCTTTTCCTCTTATATAAATATAGCATTGCTTTTGTACAGTATAAGATTTAGCTTTGATAAAAAAAAAAAAAAAAATACACCAAGCACTTGTTTTGTTGCTTTTTCTTTTGTATAAATTGTGTTTTTGTTTTGTTTTTTGCTTCGTCTCATTCAGTCACAGTCTGATCATTGAAGGAATTTCATCATAACTGAGTTTTCCTGTATGTGTAATGCATGCATTTACTCCCATTATATTACATTACTTAAACTTGAATTCTGCTTTGTTGTATGGATAGTGTCGTATCGTCATCAGTTATCATCACCAACCCAACATCTTGAAGTCGCAGTGTTATTTTCTCCTGTTGAGCAGTTTATTTTGATATGAATGTGTTTGTTTTTTGCATCGACTATGCTGGTGTAGTCTTTGTAATATTTTTTTTTTTTGGATAAGTGTATTTTGCAGTACCACTATGAAATGCAGTGCTTGTGTTACTGTTTACATGCTGTAGACGCAAAAATGCTAATATATCTGAATGAAGAGTGGACTGAAATAAATGTTGTCTGTGTTTACATATGAGCAGCAGGAAGAGACTCTGACTCTTCATCACTCCTCCTCCTCCTCCTCCTCCTCTGCAGCAGAGACACCAGTGCCCCCTTGTGTTAAAATGTGAGACCACAGGCATCATCTATATTTAATAGTACACACAATAACACAAAGCTAGTGAGTTGAAAGATGGGGTTAGTGTGTGTGTGTGTGAGACCATGTTCATTTGTGTGTATGAGTATTCAGATTCTTGACTTAAAAGTAAAAGTACAAATTCACAAATGTAAATATATTTCATAACAAGTAAAACTTCATAAACTTGTTGAACTGAACGCATCCATACAAAGTGATCTATCATTATTATTACATACGGCATTAACATGTGTGAGCAGCATGTCACTAGCTGGCCCAGTTGGTTTTTCATGAACTGATAGGAACTGGAAGTCCACTGGTTTTTAAACTCAGGGGCCAAGACCTTCCAAAGGGTCACAGGTTTATCATGGGATTATTAAAGGGAGAGACAGAGACAGAGAGAGAGAACAAGAGACAAACAAAGTTCTGTTGTTTAAATGAAACTTAACGAGTTTAGAGTGGAAATCTCTTTTTAGTTAATTGCTAACAGAGACTTGAAACATGACAAGGAAACTAAACCAGACACTGCTTTGCTGTTTGGAATGAAACACTCAGAGAGGCAGGAATCATAAACGACAGTAAGTGTAATAACTACATTTATAATGTAAGTCAAAAAGTAAAATCATAATATAATATAATATAATATAATATTATATTATATTATATTATATTATATGTTATTATATGTTATTATCATGGCAGAAACTTTAACTGTGGCGCAGTGTTTGAGTGACACATGTTGACACGTATAGACGATCTTTGACGTCTGTCACGTCTCGCCGTCGCCGACGTCATCACGGTAGGAAGTACCTTACGTTGAGCAGCAGACAGTCCGAGATGATGGAGCTCGGTCTGTTCGGCTCATAATGACGGTATGTGACCGAGGTGAGCGGCTCCTCGCTCATGTTGCCCGCCTGACACGCGGTGTGACTGCGGTACCGGGTCCGGTATGACTCGGATGCTAGTAGCTAACTAGCCGTTAGCTCAGCCAGCCCTCAGCCTCCCCGCTGCTACCTGCTACAGTCCGAGCTCCAGCTGCGGCTCCGGCTCCGGCTCCGGCTAACAGCTGAGCTGATCAGCTGCAGCGCCACACCGAGCACCGGGAGACAACATGATGAGGCCCTGATGTCAGACCGACGACCGGCGTGTGTTCAGGCATCAAATACAGGTACTGTCAGTCAGGGAAGAGCTGGTCCCGGTCCTGGTTCTGGTCCTGGTTCTGGTCCTGGTCCTGGTTCAGACAGCAGTTAGCTTCACCACAGGGGCGAACAACAAAAAGTCATGTGTGGGCTGCAGGTGGGGCAGAGAGAGGAGCCCTGTGTGGAGGTGTCACTGTGATAACATCAGTGGTGATGATGATGATGATGATGATGATGATCTATAAATGTGTATGTGAAGAGTCAGAACCTGGATCTCTGGACCTGAACGTGTGCAAACATCTGTATGTATGTGAAGGTGGACCTGTACCTGTCAGGTCAGTCTCCATCTGCACAGCTTTATAACTCAGTACTAAACATGTGCATCGTCATAAACATAATTAATAGTTGCACATGTTCTGCATCAAACCATGAACTTACAGCCGTCTTTTCATATTCAGCTTTTAACTGCAGATTCTTTTACACATTTGCAAATGAACAACATTAACTACACGTTGACGAATCAGACGACACACGCCGTCAGATGGAGACGCAGACTCACAACTGTCCACAAACATTTACAAACCCTGTAACAACCCCGGCGGACAGGGCAGATGTGACGGGAGGAGGAGGTGCAGTAGATCTGCTCTGAGCTGGTGGTTCTTTTATTTAGGTTTCGCTGCCTGATTTCTGACACTTGTTTTATTTTGTTGACTTGTTAATCAACTTAAAGTCGTAGCTCTGATTGATGATCAACTTGTCGAGCAGCCGTGTTTTCACAGAGAGGAGGGTCTGTTTCACCTCGGAGGCTGTTTATCACCCAAGAATTCAAACAGACAGAGGAAGAATGTGTCTCTGTGTTTAATCCACTGATGCAACAGATGTCTGAACTGCATGGCTGTAGAAATTATGGGATGGGATGAATGTGATTAATCTGTGTAACCATGGAGATGTAAATCAGCGCACAAACTAACATCCAGATGTTTAAGGATGGACTCACTGAACATCTCCTCCATCCGCAGACATGGCGTCGCAGCTCCAGGTCTTCTCCTCCCCCTCCGTGTCCTCCAGTGCCTACTCCCGCTCCAAGAGGCTCAAAGTGGAGAACCCTGCCTGGGACGTGTCCAACCAGCTGGGAGACAATGGTTACTACCAGCAGAGCCCCTCCCAGGGAGCTGCACCCTCCACCTCCGGCTCCTCCAGCTTCAACCCAGTCTACAACCCCAACCAGGTGCCTCCGCCCGCCGCAGGCTCCCGGGAGCAGACGGTGGTGCGGGCAGCCGACAGCACAGGTAGCCTCCGCGGACCCCCCTCCTCCTCCTCGTCCTCGTCCTCCAGCCGTCGGGTCAAGGACGCGGAGTCATCCTCGCAGCCGTGTGACCTCTACCACAAACAGTACAGCCTGAAGAGGAAGAGCGAGGAGGTGGACAGCAGCGACAGCGTCCAGATCCTGGAGGAGCTGTCGGCCCCCGTGGTCTCAAACCGCACCGGTGGGGGCGGCGGTGGTGGTGGTGGAGGAGGAGGAGGCGGGGGGGGCACCACCACGGCTCAGTCCATAGCACATTCCACTTCTACGACGAAGAGCAGCAACTCCCACAGCGAGGGCGACTACCAGCTGGTGCAGCACGAGATCCTGTGCTCCATGTCCAACAGCTACGAGGTGCTGGAGTTCCTGGGGCGCGGCACCTTCGGTCAGGTGGCGAAATGCTGGAAGAGGGGCACGAACGAGATAGTGGCCATAAAAATCCTGAAGAACCATCCGTCCTACGCCCGACAAGGTCAAATAGAAGTGAGTACATGATGTTGTAGAGCCGGGGCTCTCAGCTGGTCCCCCCCCCCGCCCAAGTGTCATGACCGAGGGTGGATTGGCTGAAATCTCCTGGAAATAAGAATAAAGACTGTTTAAAATACAAAATCACTTTGATTATCAGCCATTTATCAGTTTAAACTCATCGTCCCCCCTCCCTGCAGGTGAGCATCCTGAGCCGACTGAGCACAGAGAACGCCGACGAGTTCAACTTTGTCCGCTCGTACGAGTGTTTCCAGCACAAGAACCACACGTGCCTTGTGTTTGAGATGCTGGAGCAGAATCTCTACGACTTCCTGAAGCACAGCAAGTTCAGCCCCCTGCTGCTCAAGTGCATCCGGCCCATCCTGCAGCAGGTGGCCACGGCGCTGATGAAGCTGAAGAGCCTGGGGCTGATCCACGCAGACCTGAAGCCCGAGAACATCATGCTGGTGGATCCTCTGCGGCAGCCGTACAGAGTCAAGGTCATCGACTTCGGCTCGGCCAGCCACGTGTCCAAAGCCGTGTGCTCCACCTACCTGCAGTCGCGGTACTACAGGTGAGCGCGTCATACAGTGACGTCAGAGCTGTGGATGTCCAGCTGGTCTTTAAACTTCCAGCTGTGATGTTTCTGTCTGTTGCTCTCCAGAGCTCCAGAGATCATCCTGGGCCTCCCCTTCTGTGAGGCCATCGACATGTGGTCTCTGGGATGCGTCATCGCCGAGCTGTTCTTGGGATGGCCTCTGTATCCTGGAGCCTCGGAGTACGACCAGGTCGGCTGCAGCTCTTCATATACTTAACACTCTTATCTAACATTTATCAACTCTTTCCCACCAGTGAAAGAAAAAAAAATCCTCAAGGTGAGTCGTAAATTTCATCATTTTGATGAAAAATCAAAATGATGAGATATGAGGTTGAAATTGACACAGCGTTGTTCCTCAGGGGTTTAATGCAGTTTGCAGACACTTGTGCGCCAGGATTAATAATCCCTGTGAATTCATGTGTGTTTGTCTTTGTATAATCTGTAATAGTTTATGTTTGTGCACAGGTCTCTGTTAGAAAAGAGATCCTGATCTAAATGAGACGACCTGTTTAAAGAAGAAGAAGAAGAAGCATGAACCAGATCCACAACTTTAAAAAGTCTAAAACTCGTGTTATGAATAATAAGGTTGTTGAAACGTGCTCTGAACAGTTGTGTTGTTTAGCCTGCAGTAAAAACCGTGCAGCAGTGACTCTGCTGTGTCCTGACCTCAGTCCGGAGCTCGTTACACTGAACAGAAGCCTTGACAGAGATCAAGCGAGCGCCGGGTCGTCTGGGGGCCACAGAGTCCAGAGAGCTGCCGCCACATAAAAGCTCTTTGACTGAAGAAAACAACAACATGAGCAGCTCCTCTCATGGGAGAAGAGTTCGAGTCTGAGCAAAGAAGGGGTTTGAACGGTTGATAAAATCAGTGAGAAAATAGAAAGCTGGAGAAACGTCCCACTCCAAAAACACTGAAGTGTTTGTTTTCAAGGGTTTTAACACTTTATCTGTGGCACAAGACGCCAGTCGCAGCTCCATGTGTTTCTCTTTCACGTCTTTCTCACTTATTACAAATGTGCAAATCTCTAGAACAGAAACAGAACATGTTTTTGTTTGTGTCTCTGACCAAACTCTGCTCCAGACGCCGACAGGTTCAGGCCTGAGCTGGTTTCACTTATTTTACACCAGTGACTTTCCTTTGTGTGTTTCAGATCCGGTACATCTCTCAGACGCAGGGCCTTCCAGCTGAGTACCTGCTGAGTGCAGGGACCAAGACCAGTCGCTTCTTCAACAGAGGCCCAGACTCCAGCTACCCGCTCTGGAGACTGAAGGTAGGTGTTTCTGCAGATACTGGTCCTTAAACACAACATACATGTGACACTGAGCTGCTGCTGCTGCTGCTGCTGCTGTGGGTGTTTCTGTGCAGACTCCTGCAGAGCACGAGGCAGAGATGGGGATCAAGTCAAAGGAGGCAAGAAAATACATCTTCAACTGTCTGGACGACATGATGCAGGTGAGGAAGTGAAAGTCTGGTCATCAGGTTCAACTCATGGAAACTTTATTGTCATCCAACCACATGCAAATTTACAGTGGGAGTGAAATTCAGTCATTCATTCATTCATTGCCCTGCAGCCAGTGGTGCAGTGAATATTTAAATAATGCAAAATCAGACTGTGAACATGAGATGGAAAAGATGACAGAAGCTTTAGTTGGTTGGAAGACGGATCCTGATACAAAAAACACCTTGTATTGTATTTTCAGGTCTCTAGAGTGTCCGTCAAACATCTACTTCCTGTTTGTCCTCTGCAGGTGAACATGACGAGCCTGGAGGGGACGGACATCTTGGCGGAGAAAGCCGACAGACGGGAGTTCATCGACCTGCTGAAGAAGATGCTGACGCTGGACGCAGACAAGCGCATCACGCCCATGAAGACGCTGAACCACCCGTTTGTTACCATGACGCACCTGCTGCACTTCCCCCACAGCTCACAGTGAGACGTCGTCAGAGATCGAGTCCGTGAATCCATCTGAGCTTCACTCATTCACTTCATCCTCCAACTCTTTTGTTTGCTTCCTTTGCAGCGTCAAGTCCTGCTTCCAGAACATGGACATATGCAAACGCCGGTGCAGCGCCTTCGAGAACGGGAAAAACATGTTCGCCAGCAACAACACGCCGAGCGCAGCCGCCAACCTCACCGTCACCTTCAGTAGCCAATTAAACCAGCACAACCAGGTGAGAATCTGAGGAACTAGAGTCCTGTCATGTTTTATTTGCTTTATTCTAAAGTGTTTTAGTAAAGAAGGTGAAGTCCTGCTGCATCACTGGATCATGAACTTGATGCTTGATGCTGCTCATCAGAACTACTGTACATCTGTAGCACAGTAGTGTGATGTAGTGTGATGTAGTGTGATGTAGTGTGATGTAGTGTGATTGTAATATTCTTCCGTCTTCCTGTTTTGTAAATGTGGGAAAAACTAGAGGAACATTATCAGGAAGAGTTCATGGCCGAGCTGTCACTTTGATAAAGTGACCACTGACCCTGTGTGTGTGTTTTCTGTTATAAAACAGAATGTAAACAAGTCTGTGTGTGTTTGAGCTGATGAGACTGATGATTGTTCCTACGCACACACACACACACACACACACACACACACACATCTGGAGCCTGTGTTGCTTTGACTCTTTTCTTCCTGAACCTGATTCGTCTTCTCAGGCGTTAAGTTCAAGGTAAGTTGATTTGTACCTGCAGGTAGATCACGTTCACAGGGAGGTGAGTCAGACATGATGAAGTAACAACAGGCACAAACACAGTGGAGATTAAAAAAAGAACAAAGACAAAAAAAAACCCCAAAAAACATCAATAAAAACACAAGATAAAAGATCGATGAATAACATAAGATCTGTTTTTCTTCTGTGTCGTCCAGATGGCGTCTACAGGAGGACAGTCCCTGTCCCTCAGCAGTAACGTCCCCTTACTGAACTACCAGCCCGGCCTCTACCAGCAGGCCACCATCAACATCCCAGGTCTGACCCAGCAGGGCGTCCCCCTGCAGACCAGACCCACCCAGCTCTGTGCCCAGACCGAACCCTTCCAGCAAACCCTCATCGTTTGCCCCCCGACCATCCAGGGTGAGAGGCCGAGACACAGTGGGGGGGGGGGTTGTATTGATGACATCATGTGATGTCATGTAACATCTGCCTCTGTCCTCCAGGTCTTCAAACAGCCAACAAGCCGTCTGGTTACCCAGTGAGGATGGACAACTCCGTCCCTTTAGTCCCTCAGAACCAGTCGTCCCAGTCTCTTCACATCCAGCCCGGCATGCTGGCACAGGTGGGAGTCCCGGCACCAGCACTGGGGTCAGGGTGGGGGGGTCATGGGGGGTGTTTCATTTATAGATATACAGTATAAATCTGAATAACTGCCTGACTTGTACAGTATTTGTAATGGAGTATTTTTACTTTTACTTCAGGTAAAGATTTGCGTTTTCAGCCGACGTCCATACTTTGGTAAATAAAGGTAACAACGTTGTTTGTTCCTGTTGATTTCAACCTGTGAAGTCGCTGAGAAGGAGAAGCTGTTATCAGAGTGTTGTTCCTGAAAAACACTGAGGAGATTGAGGAGGTGTGATAAAAACAGGGGTTTTATCCTCCACCAGACTTTTATCAACAGGTTCTTTGATCCACCAGCTCCAGATGTTTGTGAACATGTGGTGGTGGTTTTTATTCCCTGACTGATCCAAACGTTCCCTCCTCTTCAGGATTCAGTGGAGAGAGATTTAATCTGGTCTGTTCCACACGTTTCTCTCTTTAACGCCTCCTCCCTCCACCCTCACACCTTCTCCTCCCCCCCCAGGCCTCCCTCGACCCCCTGCTGGTCAGCAGCCTGTACCGCTCAGTGGCAGGAATGTCGCGTTTAGACTCGGTGGGTACGAACGCCTCCGTGCTGGTGAAACACCACAGTCACAATCACGACGGCTGCATCAGATGATCAGATCCCTTCTTCTTCTTCTTCTTCTTCTTCTTCTTCTTCTTCCTCCTCAGTACATGAATGTGGGTGTTTTGCAGCAGAGCATGTGGTGCATGTGCAACTCACCCAGGCTGGACTGTGCTTCTCAGGGATCGATCAGCATTTTTTTTTGTACCAATAACCAACAGGATGATTAACTGAGGGAGCTCTGCTCTCTGTGCACAGGCACACGTCTGCAAGCTTTAATATGACGTCTGCTCCAGAACAGATACAGTGTGTGTGTGTGTGTGTGTTTACTGACTGCATGTGTTTTATGTTCAGTTCGAGTCTCTAAGAAAACCTCTTTGACCTCTTTCCCACAACAGTCGACTCGCTTCACTTCACCGTCTGTCACTGCTGACGATGACCGAGTGACATCCAGTCATTGTAGTCATCATCCAGCTTTTAACATGTGTGTGTGTGTGTGTGTGTGTGTGTGTGTGTGTGTGCTTACAGCAGGGCTGGCCAGCAGGCACACAGCAGATCCTCATCCCCTCCACATGGCAGCAGATGCCGGGCATGGCCATCCACAACCCCGGGCAGACCGTAGTGCCTGACTCACCCATGGGAGCGCCGGCCTCTGACAGTCAGCAGGCTTCAGGCTGGAGGTGAGTTCATTCATTCATCCAAACACTCGCACACAGCTTTACACTCTTTACATCGAGATGAGGTTAATCTTGTTGTCTTCTTCTTCCTCTCTCTTCTCAGGGGTCGTCATGGCAGCCAGTACGACGGCGTCAGCCAGCAGGACTCTGGCGTTGGCCGTCACGCTGCCTCCCAAAACCACAACTCAGGGGCCGCTCACTCAAGAGCCCAACAGGGCAAGAGGTCAAAGGCTCGACACGCTGAGAGCAGAGCCAGGTACCACATCATGTACATCAGACAGAGAGGAGAAGTAGGAGGTCAAAGGTCAGGGGCGGGGGCTGCGTCCTAATTCTGTGTCTGTGTTCTTCTTCTTCTCCCTTCAGGCCGGTGTCCTCGGTTCACTCCGCCTCCACTGTGCTCCACAACACTTCCACTGTAGCTGGCGACCAGTCGCAGCCCATCGTCATCTCTGACACGCCCAGTCCCGCCGTCAGCATCATCACCATCCACAGCGACTCAGAGGACGAGGACGACAGGAAGTTCCCCGCTGCGTGGTGAGCAGCTCTTCTCCTGTCTGCGCGCTCATCACAGTGACGTAGTGTTTATCACTCTGCTCTCACCCTCCGTCTCTCTCTCCTCCCCCTGCAGCTCTGGGACGAGCCAGAGGACCAATGTGATCAGCTGCGTGACGGTGCACGACTCCCACGACTCTGATTCCTCCACCAGCAGCCCCCTCAGCCCCAAGACCACCTCCCTCCAGCCCACCAAGTCTCTGGCCATCATCATGCCCTCGGTGAAGACTCAGCCCGCAGAGAGCGCCACAGCGCAGAAAGCTGCAGCAGCTCCAGGTCAGAAAACAGCTCAAATCAAACCAAACTTTATTTATGAAGATCATTAGATTTTATTTACTCATTATATGTGTCTTTGTGTTTTTTTTCTTCCACTGGTAGAACAAACTACGAGCGGCTCCGGAAAGTCCAAGAAGGGTTCTGCTCAGCAGCCCAGTCGGGCCGGAGGGTCCAGCACTGAGCGGCATCAGCGAGCTGCATCCAGCAGGTCTCAGCCGCTCAACCTGAGTCAGGTAACGAGTTTGTAAAGCTGCGATGTGTCAGTGTGAAACCCACAGTAGCTCTCAACAGAAAGTGAACCAACAAACCAATGATGGTTTTTAATCAGGAAGCTGAAGTTCAGCAGGAAGTGACCAGAACCACAGACACAGACTGGCCTTCACTCATCTGCTGCTTCCTGCTCGTTCCTCTTATAAAACTGATCCTGCATTGATCAGAGGCTCCTAATCGATCAGAACCAGATACTTAATAATGTAATGTTTATCCATTCATTCATTTCTCTGTTGATTTATTTATTGATACTTCAGTCATTCTTCATCAACACTGTGGCTGTGACAGGAAACGTGTCACATGTCACAGTCACATGACTCCAGTCACATGAGCTCTCTGTTTGCAGAGCTCATTGCTCTCTGTTGTTTCAGGTACAGCAGTCTGTGATGTCATCCTCTCATGACCAAACAGGAAGCAGTGGTTCCCTGAGGAGGCAGCCCACCTACCCCCCTCCCTCCTCCTCCTCCTCCGCTTCCTCTCACTCGTCCTACCGGCTTCACGAGAACGCCCTCTTCACCTCCGCCCCCAACCTGTACGCCTACCCAGCGTCCGCCGCCCTGGCCTCCGTGTCCCAGGCCGTGGACCAGATGCAGCAGGGCGGCTCGTCTCGCCACAGCCGAGCTGGCGGCGCCGGCGCAGGTGGAGGTGGAGGAGGAGGAGGAGGAGGAGGGGCAGCGGCGTACTCCTCCCTGGCTCTGCTCCAGAAGAACGGCAGCTTGGCCCTGGGAGGGTCGTCGGCTCCGGGACAGTACAACAACAACAACAACAACAACAATAACCATCAACAACAACAACAACAGCAGCAGCAGCAGCTGACAGTGCAGCCTTTCCACCGCTCCAGTGCTGCGTATCCACGGAAACTCAACCAGTATCCCTACCTGTAACCATGGAGATGCTGAGGGCCGATACACATGACGATGGAGACGAGGTTCAACCTGCTGCACTGTCCCGTGACTTTGTTTCATTTTATTTTATTTTATTATTTTTTTTTAATCATGATCACAAAAAAAAACAAACACTTTTCCTACTCATGTGTGTGTGTGTGTGTGTGTGTGTGTGTGTGTGTGTGTGTGTGTGTGTGTGTGTTGCAGGCCGGTGTGTGAACAGTGCAGTCTGGGAGGCACGAGAACAGAGTCGGTGGTGAAATGAGAGTTTTTTATCCACATGAGATAAAACTCATTTTAACTGTAGCTTTTTATACGTGGTGTTTAACTGAATGGGAACCAGTGTAACCAGTGTAACCAGTGCACTGCAGGTTTGACAAGGCTGGTTTTATGTGTGTGTGTTGAGGAGAAACTGGAACTTGATTTACTGTAATGCTGCTGTTATCATGTTATTATTATTATAATTGCTGTCAATCATGAATCATTGTTGAAGAGTCACGTTTCCATTCCCAGAAATCGCCTTACTTCTTGAGGCCCAGTTTCTGTGTGAGGTTTTAAATCTGAACTGTGTCAGCACGTCGTGATGAGTTCAATGACTGTCGTACGTTTCCTTTATGAATGTAGTGTGTGTTTACCTTTGTGCTACGAAAAACAAAAGCGGAGAACGTAAGCTACGTACTGTACTGTATAAATAATGATGTGTCACTGTGTTGTTTTCAGTTTCACTCTCAGCTCATTAACTTAACGATATTTCTATGTTTAGTATGTTGAACACTGCGGTTAGAGGAGGCTGTCGTATCCAGACGGTTTGGACCTGTCCTGTGTTTTGTTTTGTTTTCTTTTTTTTTATATATACAGGTTTGACAGTAATAGTTAAGGTTGCATGTGTCTGACGTGCAGTAGCATTCATTCAAGGAGGGATCTGTAAACTCACGGAGGGATTATAGTGACGTTCTGTTTGATTTGTACAACAAACACATTCACAATAATCTGGGGAAATGTTTTTTAAAAAAAAAAAAGCTCTTGTCTTGTGACGTGATGTCTGTGAAGTAAAAAAAAAAAACACATCAGATCTGATTGGATAATCACTCTAATCATGATGTTAAATAAAGTTTAGGCCATTTAGATGAACAACTGTAAAAAAAAATCACAGTGACGCTTTTTTTTTTTTTTTTTTTTTTTGAATTGTTAAAAATAACCGAATCAGACGAAGACGATTTATAAGAAATATAAAATTGATGTTGAGTGTGTTCACTGCTTCGAAAACAAAACTCATTTGGTTTGGTGACATGATGGTTGTTCTCACAATCCTGCCGTGTTGTGAAGTGCTGCGTTACATAGGACACACACTGAACCTTAACCCGTATATACGCAATAAAATCTTCTCAAAACAGAACAAGACTCACTCCTTTATTAACACAGACGAACGGAGCTAAATGAACAAAGGTCACGTTTCTTTGTTTACGTTGTTGACTTGTTTATTTGACAGGGACAGAGCACGTTCCTGTTCATCTGTTGTCTCCAAACAGGTGTTATAAAGGTAAGATATCTAGGAACTACAGAAGAGCATTAGGGCCAAAAACAGAGATCACTTTCCTCTCAGAAAATTTGAGTTTTTTTTCTCAGAAATTCTGATTTTTTTTCTCATTTTTTTGTCAGAAATTTTGAGTTTTTTCTGCTTTTTTCTCAAAAATGTTGAGTTTTTTCATTTTTTTTTCTCAGAAATTTTGATTTTTTTTCCAGAAATTTTGACTTTTTTCTGTTTTTTTTTCTCAGAAATTTTGAGTTTTTTTTGTTTTTTTCTCAGAAATTTTAATTTTTTTTTTTGTTTTTTCCTTTTTTTGTTGCAGAGATGTTGAGTTTTTTCTTGATTTTTCTCAGAAAATTTGAGTTTTTTCCTTGTTTTTTTGCAGAAATTTTAATTTTTTTTTATTTTTTTTCTCTCAGAAATTTAGTTTTTTTCTCAGAAAATTTGAGTTTTTTTCTTGTTTTTTTTCCAGAAATTTTGAGTTTTTTTTTCATTTTTTTTCTAAGAAATTTTGAATTTTTTCTTGTTTTTTTTCTCAGAAATTTTGAGTTTTTTCTCGTTTTTTCTCAGAAAATTTGACTTTTTTTCTTGTTTTTTTTCTCAGAAATTTTGAGTTTTTATGTTGTTTTTTTTTTGCAGAAATTCTAAATGTTTTTCTTGTTTTTTTCCTCAGAAATTTTGTTTTTTTTTCAGAAATTCTGAGGTTTTTTTTCCTCAGAAATGATCCGTTTTAACTCCGAATCTTAAAAAAGAAGAAAAAAAAAAAAAAAAGACAACAACTCTTTGGCCCTAATGCTCTTCCATAATGAACACTAATCATTGTATGTATAATAATGATAACATCCAATAAAGAATTCTTTATTCTGTATGTGGTTTGGAAATTAAAAGTTTCTGGAAATAAATCAAAATTAACATAATAGAATAATTTGTTAATATATTTCTAGATCTATTTCCTGATTTACTTATTTCTTTGTCAACGCCACAGCTCTGTTTCTTGAGAAGAGAAGAAGATGTAGATTCAAGTCTGAAAATAAAAACCACACACTTCAGAAATGCAGGTTGCTCTTCACTTGATAAGAAACATTTATTATTATTACCAGTATGTTTATGTTTTGCGGTACATTTTTATAAAGCTGTGTCACATTCTGTTATCGATGTATTGTACAGTCAGGAGGACAGAGGAGACTGGAGCATGATCCAAACACTTCCACAGGTTATTGATTGATAATCTCAGAACTGAACAGGAAATGTGACTCCATGGTTTTGTTCATGCATTTAAAAACATGGCGCATGAAGTGGAAATCACACGGTTCAAACCAAGAGCACTGAAAACAGTCGACGTGATGAAGAGTGAAAAAAAAAAACCTGTGAAGAAAAACTCAGCTGATGTAAAGGGACAACTGAGAGCAAACACTGCTGTCTGTTTGTCCAGGAGTTAACCGCGGTCATAAAGAGCCGCTCGTCGCCACAGATGATGCTCACAACAGCACCAAACTTCATCAACAGGACAAACAGGGTCCCAGCACATAAAACAATGCTGATGAAGTTCGGTGCTGTTCTGAGCATCATCTGTGGCGACGAGCGGCTCTTTTGGACCGCGGTGTAGCTCCTGGCTCCACAGACAGGAGTGTTTTGTTATCATGTGGTCTTGGCTGAAGTCACTACAACTTTGTGTGTTTGCGGTGGGAAAACTTCATCTCTTGAGGGGAAGCTCTACTCGGTGTCACGGTGTGATAGACCACGGGTTACATTTACACCAGAACATCCCTTCTGTGGTCGTTGTGGTCGAACACATTCATATTCCAGCGACAGCATGAATCAGTTGGTTTGTAGCATCGAGCAACACAACAGGTTTGTTGTTTCTGTTTTGACCCCAGGCAGCAGAGACTCTGACCCCCACACAGGTGAAAGTACAGCTGGACATGTTTCCTGTTGTTGTGCTTGTTAATGTTTCTGTGCTGCTCGCTTGTTTTTAATAATATGTATATATATATTAATCTATTTTATTTTCCTCCATTGTAAATCTTCACCACGGTGCTACATAGGATTACTGTGGAAGGACGGATGCTAACCGGTGACGTTGTTCACCACTACTTGTGAGCAGAGAGTTAGTGTGTCATGGTTCCTCTTGAAGGGTGTTTTTTTTTCCTTTCAGAATCAGCAGCATCATATTTATTTAGTTTTTTCACTCCTAACTTCTTGCATTGGTATGTGACAATGAATATTTACACTGTTTTACACACACATGCCAGCTAAAAACAAACAAACAAACAAACAGACCAACAGATCCTGCAGCACACGTAGCTCGTCTAGCTGAGCAGTGCTCTCTCACCACTGCCCCAGAGGAAAGGACGTCGAGGGGGGGGTTAAAAAATCCTCATATACACAGATTTCACATCAGAGCACGTAAGAAATTTTGGAGGCGGCGCCTCAAGCGTTTAAACGGTTAAAAACAAGTCCAATGGCACATGGAAGGCAGAGGTTTCCCTCTAACAGGAGACAGACAGTCCAGGGCTGAAGGAGGAGGAGGTGGAGGGTGGGGGGGGGTGGGGGGGGGGGGGGTGTATTAACTGGAGTCAGCGGTGAAAGAGTCCGTCCAGCTAGGCTTCAAACACACAATTGCACGATATAAACATCCCGTCAATAGGCTGCCGCTCTCTGCCGGCTCGTCCCTGAAGCAGACGTAGGATGCTGATGCTCCCCCCCGCTGCCCCCGCCCCCCGGCCCCCGCTGAGCAGGCAGAGGAGGATTCATCTTCAGAACTCCTCGTGGACGTTTCTGGCGTAATCCATGAGCTTGCTGCCTGTGAAGTATTCGCTGTACTTGAGGATCTCGTCCAGCTCCAGACTGTGGTTCTGGTTCTCGTCTGCGACCGCGATCATCTGCTTGGCCTCGTTCAGGGCGTTGTGCTCGTTCATCGGGTCCATGTACTCCTGACGGCACAAACAGGAAGAGAGTCAGGGCTCACACAACAGGCACCTGGATCGTTACTATCATTTATGGTCTCCATGACAACAGAAACTGCAGGAAGTGAGTGTGAGTATGTGATTATGTGTAGAAACAGTCGGCTGAGTATCTACATGAACGTGTAAAGCCTGATGGACCAACGCCATGTGTTGTCCATGACATCACCTTTAGCCTTTGTCTTTTCATCCATATCTGGTGTCAGTGTGAACGTGTTGGGTAAAATGTTGAGGTGTCACTGTTTCCTGATTGATATGCAGATTTATTCTGATCATCTTCTGTCTTGTCGACACTGTGAGTCCTGTGTGTTTGTATCATGATGAGTTTTACTGAACAAGTCGACATGTGTCGGTCAGAGACGCCATCGGTCTCAGCAGCGGGACGCGTCAGTCCAGTGGACCACTTGCTTGTTGGTGACTCACCTCCAGCTCCTCCATCGTTACGATGCCGTCGCGGTCCGAGTCGATAACCTCCTCAAACTCCTTCTTCCTCTCTCGGACCCAGTCGTCGTCGATGTCCTGAGCCTGCTGGTTCTCCACGGTGCCCACAGGCAGAGAGATGAACTCTGACAGGGTCAGCCTCTTATCACCGTCCTGATCTGTGAACAGAGAAACCATGAATGGATGTGTTAGATATTCACAGTGAAATGATTAGTCACAAAACAAACAGAAATAAAAGTCTGATTCTATTTTCTTCTTGTTATAAACTTTGTGTCTCTTTCTCTCTTTGCTGAATGTATGAGTTACCATGTTTGTTTCTGCTGCCCCCAGGTGGACAAAAGAAGGAACGGCTTCAGGATGACAGAGCTCATGAGTCAGGTATTTAAAAAAAGCAAAGTAAACTGTACCTAAGTCTCGGACGATCTCCTTCACCATGTACTTGAGCATCCCTTTGCTGTGCTCCGGGTGGAGGAAAGACAGGAACTCCTGCTCGTTCAGCAGCTGATCAGCTGGAGGGTTGTCGGCCTGAAACCAGCGATCCTTCAGACTCTCCAAAACCTCCTGAGCTGCAGGGATGACGATGATGATGATGACGATGATGATGATGGGAATGAGAAATAAATTCACAACAGAACATGTCTGCAGCACATCTCTCAGATAACCAGCACCTCTGTGTACTTACTCTCCTCATCCAGCTTCAGATCTTCATTGTTCTTCATTTTCTCACTGATTTCTTTCTCGTTAAAACCTTTGCTGGCCAGAAACTTCACTTTGTATTCGTCCCATGTCACGTGACCTGCGGACGAAACGTGAGATCAGGACCCGAGTTCCCACTAAACAGAAAATATCTGTTTGCCGAGGAGGACGCCACACGGCCACACGACACGAACACACAGGAGACAGAGAGTGTGGATGTGACTTTTCTCTTACCGTCGCCGTCGGGGTCGACGGCATGGAAACTGTTCTTGTTCTCCTTCACGGCCTCCTGGAAGTGCTCCTCCGTCTTCTCCATGATCCAGCGCTGCATCTCCTTCGCACTGACGCTCCTGTCTTTGTTAAAATCGACTCTGTGAACAACGAGTTTAAAAACAGAGATTAGCTCCAGTTGTTGAACATCAGCTCCTCCATTATACATTATATATATATAATGAATTTAAAAGGAAGAATAATGAGGATTTGTCAAGTTGGAGGTTTTTCCCTGTGTCATCATTCTTGGCTGAAACAATGGCACCTTTCCCAGCAACAGTCTGCTACACAAGTTAGTGACCTGAGAGCCTTTGTCTTTCTCTCACTTACAGTAACTGTGCTTTTCTTTCCTGTTTGGTCTGAGGTGACATTTGTCTCTTTGTCTTGACTCAGCCTTTACAAGAGGAGATGACTCACAGTAGATAAAACTGCTGTTTCATAACACATCACCTTTCCGTTCTGCGTGTGCTTTGTAATATCATGTTGTCGCAACACGGCCCAGGGGCGTCCACATCCTTCACATGTTAAGCTTCCCATGATAACAATAGGCACTGTGGACAAAGGGGACACTTTCTAAAGGGGGTCTGTCTCTTGGTCTGGTATTTGAAGTCCTAGAGACGCTTCCTAACTTCATGATGAGCGTTTGAAGAACCTGCTCAGCAATTCTTTACAGGTATTTGGCATGCAGTGATCCCTGGCTCATATCTAAAGAATGAAAAGCATGTCTCACTTGGTGAAAATGTCAATAAGCTTCTTCCTGTTCCTCCTGGGCTCCGAGTCCTCGTCGAACTCCTCCATCTCTTTCCCCAGGAAAACCTCCTGGTGAAAGTCCTTGTTGAGGTGGCCGTCCATCTCCAGCTTCACCCCGTTCAGGTGGTCCTGGGGCAGTATCTCGTTCTCGTCCTTGCCGGGTGGGGCCTTGTCTTTGGCGGCGGACATGTTGGCTGGCCGTGCGTGCACATCAGCGGTGAGGAGCAGGATGTAGAAAAGCAGAGATGCAGCCATGAGGTTTCTGCACCACAGTTTCCTCCAGACAGCCATGATCGCCTGGGGAAGGATGGATGGAAAAACACAGGGTGGTTGTTGGTTAACTCAGAAAGTACAAGGACAACACAGGCCAAGACAAAATAACACAGGCCAGTGCAGTCTGATCTGTTGCGTTTCAGGGTCGTCGGATTTTCCAGAATTCCTACACGCCCACTGGAAAATCCCATCTGGATCAATACTAGTATTGACAAATTTGGGTTGAATTATGCAGCAATTCACAAAATTGTTCAATTCAGTCAGCTACACTCAAAACAAGTCTTTTAAATGCAGGAACACTAAAATACAACAAAATCCAAAGTCACGTCAATGAGGACCACCTTAGAAACAGTGACGTCCGCCTTAAACTCAGGTAACATCAGCTGCACTTGGTTCATTTGAGCAACTTTAGCTGCATTAATACAACACTAGCTTCATTATGTTCACTTTATCCACCTCATTAAAACTGCCCTTCAGGTAACTCATAGCTGTTCCACGTAAACAACAAAGGTCAGCTCGGAGTTTAGCCTCGTCACGTCATCTGGATCATTTCACATCGTAATTATGCTAAGTGGCTAACACAAGCAAGCTAATCACAACATTGTGCCTAGCGGCTACTTGTATGAATAAATCGTGCGTGATAAATAATAAGTTCTTCAGAGTTCGTAGTGATCGACCGAGCCGTCAAGTTCCGTAACTAAACGACGCCACAGCGGGGAAGTTAAACCGACCTGCGGGGGAGAGAGAGCGAGAGAGGCAGCGGGCTGCCGCGGTGTAACTACCAGCCAGCTAACGTTACACTGACCTGCGGTGGTTCCAGTCACTTAAAGCTGTCAGGCTCCAGTTCCTGTACACGTGGCTTCCCCTCCACACCCGGCGATTAAAGCTGTGGGACGGGTCAGTGAGTGAAACAACACCGGGCGGACTCGGGACGGCGATGCGGTCCGCTTCGATCCCTCCGAGTTCGCGTTAATACACTCAGACTGTCAGTTGAACTGGTGGCTGGCTAACCGCTAGCCTGCTGGCTGCGAAAGCGTTGCTAAGGTACCTACGTTGTTAGGCGTGGCATCCGGTCGCCACTTTCAAAGTAAAAGCCTCGTCGAGTAAAGAGGCGGATAATTTCCGTAACTTATGAGCAAGAGTGACTCCCCAACAAGTCGCTTACAACAAACATATAAAATTAATTAATGTTTTTAAAAATATAACTAAATAAATACAAACGGTTAAAACTGACGTATGAACCCAGTGGTCTAGGCTGGTCTTTAGCTAGACGTAACGGCTAAACGGTGAGCTAGCTAAAAGATATAATGTCAAATGGTTAAAACACACAATAAAATGATGGATAGCTAATTGTATTGGCTAAAAGTTGAAGTTGAAAACAAGAAATATTCGATAAATGGTCAAAAATAGGTTCAAGTAGCACAAAAATGGATATAGTTAACTAAAGGTACGAGACTAAAAAGAAGAAGGCAATCAGTGTAAAGTAAGTGGAGCTAAAGGGAACTATTTGATGGATTGATTGCTGTAATAGCTAAAAGTAATTGATAAATGCTTGACATTGCAAGCTAAAAGTAATTAATGGATGTTTCAATTTAATTTCTCACTTTTATTTTGACGACAAACTTACTGTATTTCCGTTTCAGCTCGGTGTCACTGTGTGGAACTTGACGATGCTACTGCTGCTGCTGCTGCTGCTACGTCTTCAGACAGGAGTGTCAGCCAATACAGGAACTAGGATGACACCAGTATGGAGTCATATACTGGAAAGGTACTGGGCAGCAGTTTGTTGTACCTCCGGCTGCTGCCTCTGGGTGGCGCTGTATTAAACGTAATGATATCAAGCTTGAACAAGTTGCAGACTAAACATGAAAACTGTGAAGCACTTGGCACTCGGGAGCAAACATGTTATTTATCCTAATAAGAATAAAAAAAAAGAGCTGAGTCACTTTTAGAGCCATGAGCTGAAAGCTGTAGGAACACAAAGACCAACAGTTTGTTCACATCAGTCACAAGTTATTTATTAAAAGTATTGAGCTTTGAGCAAAATGAAAGCTGTAATGAATAAAACAAACAGACATGTCGTCTATTTACATGTGTTTGGCGCCGTCAAGATTCTTTGGCAGATTTTCTACCAACAGATCACATGAGATAAAAGCTTTAAAGTCACAAAAACGTGCAGGAATTTGTCTGTATTTCTTGTTTGGATCCACAGATGGGTGGGGTGGGTGGGGGGGGGGGGGGGGTTCTGGTAGAGGAGGCTAATATTAAGCCGCTCTCAGACAGATACACAACTCTGCACATGCAGCTTGTCTGCCAGAGAACTTCTTCATCTATGAGATAAAACAGAGCTGAATAAGCCAGTGAGGTTGCCAACAGTGAGAGAGCGAGACAGGGAGGGAGAGAGAGAGAGAGACAGAGGGAGTGGGAGTGGGAGAGGGGAGGGGAGGGGAGGGATGGGGGGGGGGGGGGGGGGGGGGGGGGGTGGCGGCGGGAGGGAGAAAGGGTGATGATAAAACTCCACTGTGAGCCCTCCTGCAAGCTCAGTCAGAGAGCAAAGGAGCAACTGAGACCAGAGGGACTGGGAGTGTAACGGCAACACACCAAGTCTCTGCACACACACACACACTCTCTCACTCACTCACTCACACTCTCACACACACACACACACGTATACATACACAGACCGCTCCGGACCTGGACCTGGTGACTTGCTGGGACAATCAGCTGGCTACCTGTAAAAAAAAACAACAACAACAACAACAACCTTTTGTTGTTTTTCCTGTGAGAGCAGTTCATACTTCAAGAAGAAGAAGAAGAAGAAGAAGAAGAAGAAGAAGAAGAAGAAGAAGAAGAAGAAGAGGAGGTCTGGGCAGAGACCAGGATCTGGACCTCATCCATCTCCTCTCTTGGCTATGTGCACTCTGCATCCCTGCAGGCGGGCCGGGGGGGTCTGCTGCCTGGATTGACAGGTATTGATTTGCTGCTGAACTGCATCTTTTGATGAGAGCCCAACTTCTGTGGATCTTGCAGCGTTTCCAGCTACCACACCTCCTCCACCACCTCCTCCTCCACCTCCTCCTCCACCTCCACCTCCACCTCCTCCACCGTGCTGGAGCCCAGGTCCTGCGCTCAGTGTGAGAAACAGCAAAGAGTGGGAAAGAAGAGGAGAACATCACCATCCATCTTTTAACCCCCACGGCCCAACACCCTCAGCGTCGGACGCCCCTCCTCTCTGCCTCTTCTTTTGCCCCCTGTGCCCCCTTGCCCCCACCGCCCCCAACTCACCCCACCCTCCCCCCTCCCCCCCCCCCTCCCTCACCCCCAACAGAGCAGAAAGCGTGAAAAATCTCACTAATGGGTTTATTTGCTGTCAGATCTGCGCCGATCTGTCATTCCCTTGGACCGCTCTGCTTGACACATTTCATAGTTGAGTAAGCCTCCTGGCTTTCTGTCTCGAGTTAACAGTGCCCCTGCAACTCTGCGCTGGCTGAGAGCTCATCAAGAGGGGAGCAACGGCGGCAGCAGTCAGTCTGACAGCCTCTTGGACGGGGAGTCCCTGAAGCCACATTCCTCTGGTCTCCTTCTCCCCGTTGGGACTTGGTGTTTTTGTGTGTTTTTTTTTTTTTTGTGTGTGTGTGTGAAAGAGAGAGAGAGAGAGAGAGAGAGAGCCTTGTGGGCATCCTCAGTGTGATCGCAGGACGGTCCATCACAGAAGAAGTCAGTCAGTGTTGTTTCTGCAGGCGTCCGTCCTGGTGCTGGTGGAGATCACAGGAGTGTGAAGATGTGGTGTGGGGCCGGGCCTCTGGCTGTGGTGGCTGCAGTGTTTTGGACTCAGTGTGTCCTGCTGGATGGGGTGGACGCCAAGAAGGAGAGAAAGAGGCCAAAGGAGGCGACCCCACAACACACAGAGACGTACAATACGACTCTCTCCAACAGCGAAGAGGTCGGTGGCAGCATCAAGGTAGAGAAACACTTCTTTGTACCAACATTACATATAGAGATACAGATATGTGAGATATGTGCAGATTTCCTGTCAGCACAGGCAGCGTGCAGGACAAATAAACTGTGGAAAAGGTACAAAAAAAACAAAACAGGAGAGGACAGGTGTGCCCCTTCCAGGTCAGGCCTCAGACAGTGAGACGGACCGAAATGTGTGAAAGACTAAATGGATGACTTCCGGAGGTATGCCAGGAATGTGGACATCTGAGGGCTGATCAATGCGTCAATTAGCGCGCGCTGCGGGTGGGTGTCCGCCACCAATTTTCCAGCCTAGAAAAAAAAAAAAAAAAATTAGGAAGGCAGTGAAACGAAGGAAGACGTAAGGAGGACGTTAGCTGCCGCCGGAGCAGAACAACGTGTATTGTCACTATGATGTGCTCTAAGAAACGCTCCTGTGTGACTGAGGCCCAGCGTTACCGTGGCACCGATCCACCTTCGGCAGCTTCAACGGTCGGCCGTTGACTCTTGTTATTTATTGGTTTATTGCGGGGTGTTGCATATTTGCGAGGGTTTTCCAGCGGGCTATTTGTTTTGCTTTCAGCCCACCCATTATGTTGGCATTCTCATATAACTCTCACTGCCCTATATACCAGCCTTCGACACCACCACCACCAGCAGCAGCAGCAGCAGCCAGCAGCCTCTGGATTCCTAACTGTAGCCCCCCCCCCACCACCAAGCAGTGAGGACTCCTTTGTATCTTTAAGAACACATTGTAGGTGGTTGTGGCCTGCTGGTGTTTATTTGACTTGGTTTGCCCTGTAAAAGCACAAGCTATAGAGGATGACCTTGTGTCACCCTCGGGCCTGCTGAGGACTGCACCCCATTGGGATCTCACTCCTCTGGCTCATCCCATAGGGAGCTGAGCGCCTTCACAAACACCCCCCCCCCCCCCCCCCCCCCTCCTCCTCCCACCACCAGCCCTGAGGTCCCCATGATGTAACTCCTGGGAAAGTTAGGTGGGCAGATATTTAAAGACCTATGGCGATGTTGTTCCCAGCCTCGCTGATTCTGTCATTCAGCCTGACTCCGCTGTGTCTGGGACATCCGATAGGGGCGGTGCGGCCCACGAAAACTGGGGCAGCGTGCCGTGTAAGCCCCTCACAAAGCCCCATAGAAAGGGTCCTGAAAGGGAACACCTCGGTGAGGATTAGCCCCCCCCCACCACCACCAGTGCCTCCCTCTCTGACATTCTTTTCATCTCATCTCCCACAATCACAGGGTAATGACATAATCACTCGTAAGACGCAGCAGTGTTGCGTCTCTGCCAAACATTGTCACCTCCGACAGGAACCTGAGCTTCAGGGGCTCTGACGTCTGTGGACGTGACCCGACCGTGTTCAAGGTGGTTGTTGGGTGGTTGCTGCTCCACCTGGGTTGTGTTGAAGAAAAAAACCCCCCCCCCCCCAACCCCAGTGTACCACACACTGTGAGAAGTTGTAAACTTGATTTTCTTGGGTAGTTTGTAAGTTTATCCTATTACACATCTGTTAGGCCCCAGAGAAAACAACACGTCCATTGGAGCCGCCTTGGCAAAGAGATGTGTGTTCTCAAACAAGCCAAACATTTACACTGCACATTTACATTTTTTTTTCCTCTTGTGCCCAGTGGAAACAGTCGAAACAGTTCTTACGATGGCATTTTTTTGCTTCTTTCTATCTGACCAATCCCGTGTGTGGGCCGCTGTTGGCAGCGTGCAGTCGCACACTGCATTCCTCGGGAGATTTTCCATTTGAAAGTGATCACAATAGTGAGGTGTGGAGTTGCACAGAGAGTGGAATTTTTTTAATGAGACGATAACCGAGGCGCTTTTTTTTTTTTCAAACCACCGTTGATCTCCACGAACCATCACGTCCGTGCGGTGATTTCTGAGCAACATGTCAAAGGTGCACGTTTTCTTCTTGTGTGTGTGTGTGTAAGTCTTATTGCTCTCCACTCCAGAAGATGAGAGGAATCTGTCACTTGTTGAGAGCAGCGAGGGATCTGTGATGGCTGTAATTGAGGGGAGTCAAGTCAAACATCACGCCTGGCGTGTTGAGTAATGGCTGGGTTTCGCCCGAGGCGAGGGTTTTTTGTTTCCTCTCTCTCATCCCCAGTGATGATTAATGCAGCAGCTCAACCTACACACAGGACACAAGAGCAGGTCCCATAGGAAACAGGGGCCTGCACTACTGACGGTGTCAACTACCCATGGTTTGTTTCACCACACGACAACGAAGACGACGACGACGACGATGATGATGATGATGATGAACTCTCACTTCCAACACATCAGGCCCCTGTTAAGGTCACACTTGGTAAAAATTACCTAATGAAGTCATCTGAAAGAAAAAGAAACAAATAATAAGGTCTTTTGTCGTTACATCTGAAATATGCAAGTAAAACAAACTGCAGCTCCGTGTGTTTCACCTCACAGACGTGGAGGGGCTGTTTTATTTGGATTTTGTTTCATTTGTAATAACTTCAGATTGAAGCCAGATTTATAGAAATCCCTTAATAATCTTGCCTGATTCTTATCATGTGCTGGTCATGTTCCTGAAACCACAGTTTCAGAGTTATTGCTGCGTTTTACAGTAAACTGAGGCTTCGAATGAAAACAACCACAGAGCTGATTAGTCAAAAGAAGATGGCCGCTTTGTTTTGTTATTGAAGAAGTGAGTTTGCAGATGTGTACAACGGGGATTATAATGCATCTCTGAGTGTGGGATTAGTCAGATTTAAGTGTATACCTGTCTCTTATCTGTCAAGTAAATGTGAAGACACAGCTATCAGCTAATTAGCTTAGGTTAGCACCAACCCTGGCTAACCACGTCTGCCAGCGAAAATCACTAATTCACATTTTATCCTGTTGTTAAAGTGTAAAAAAAAAACACGTAGTGAGTTTTCAGGTGTGTGTTGTTACCTATGGATTAAACTCGGTGGGTTTTATTCTCTGTTTACAGGAGCAAACGTCGTTTGTTAGCGCAGCAGCAGCGGTTTTGTTTGTTACATTCTGTTGCTAGGCGACACCTAGTGGCCGTGGTGAGGTAGTGTCACCGAAAACACGGAACACCAGTGTTTTTAGTCCTGTGTGAGGAAAAAGAAGCAGTGTGTGTGTGTGTGTGTGTGTGTGTGTTTCTCTCAGCTGGTCAGAGTTAACCACGTTGTTGTTTTTGTTGTAACCACGGCAACGGATGGATTTACTTTAAGGCACAATCTTTTCCGCTTAAACCTTTCTGCCCAAACCCTGACCACGCCATGTTGTTGTTGTTGTTGTTGTTGTAGTAACCACGGCGATGAGGGCAGGCCTTTGTGTTCGCCAGCGTAACCATGACAACCAAAGTCCAGTCCGCACGGCTACTATTTCATGAGTGCTGGATCTCTGCGCTACGCTAAACTAAGCTAAGCTAAGCTAAGCGTCTTCACAGTAACCGTATCCCGACGAGGGCGGAGTCAGTCAGTCGTCTTTCCAAACTAACGGTGTCGCTTGCGTAATATTTTCCCGCTAATACCCAACGCAACAGGAGCAAATTACTTTGCGTAATAAAAAAAAAAAAAACAACAAAAAAAACCCCAAAACAACGGTCCAACCACAGAATGTAGTTGATGCAGAGCCACGTATTAACCATACAGAGGACGGAGGAGCTAATGACTTGTCTGTAAACACTGAAACGTTGTGCCGTGCAGAGACGGAGCCTGTCAACACCTCGGTTTTACCTACCACAGGGAAAATGAGCATTCAAAGCTATAATCTGTACACAAAACAGATGTGGCAGGCCGATCAAAGCAATCAGCTCATATCACCTTTTTATATATCAACAGGGAGCTGAGATCGATTTTTTTTTTTTTTTACATAAACACAAAGTTATTCACTTTCTCTCTCTCTCTCACACACACACACACACAGAGCTTTTGTTTAAGCCAAGGCCGTGTTTTAAGACGCATGTTCAACCTTATCATTATATAATAACTATAATTAATTTACACTTCCAAACAGTGTTCCTGCAACACTTGTTGAGCTAATAGCAGCATCCTCATAGTGTGATAGAGTAATTATGTTTTTGCACACAGCGCTCGCCAATTTGAGTAATAACACAGTAAGGAGAGCACAGAGTCAACATTGCATGCCTAACTGTATTTAGCTGTGGGGTGATAAATCCTCCAGCAGGCCTGAGTCTGTGAAGTGCAGCGGTGGGGAACACGGGGGTGGACGCATCACGGCTGGGATGCACGCAGGTTACCGAGGATCCCCACCCCACCCCTCCGTCCGCTCACATAAGCCCACGGGGATCCCTGCCTCCCGGGAGGGCGGGCCCTGGGCCCCGTCCACCCATGCATGGATGACTGCACAGGGAGCAGTGCAAAGGGATGTAAAAACAAGGGATTATAGAAGGGCCCTCCATCATCCTGTCCAACCTTTAAAACCTGCCTGTGCAACATTTTTTATCAGCAGCGAAACGTTTCATGTCATCCAGTGCGTACGAACAGACAGAAAAACAGATAACACCTGAAAGAGAATGAGATAAGTCGACTGCACACACATGGAAGAATTCAGGAGCTGGCTGTGAGTCGGCTAGAGTTGCAGGATCTGGTTGCAGCCCCAGAGACGTGTTTTAACAGTTGTGTTTGTGTTTTTGGTGGCATGCCGCCCCGGGGAAATATTTTCCCATTTTTATTGCTTCAAATAAATTCAACCTAATTTTCCTCAAACTGCATGACAAACACACTTAAAGCAGCGCACGTAATAGAATTATTCATGCAGACCCAAGTCGTCCTTTCATGGTAATAAAATCAAGCATGATTGATCCAAAGACTGCACACACACACACACACACACACACACACACACACACTCCACTGTGGGTTAATAAAACAACCTCGGCTCACTTTTACTCCTTTGCTGTTCACTTTTACTACATTTACTGCGGGTCCCAGAAACCTTCAGTGGTGGTGGGGGGGGGGGGTAAGTACAGGTTGAAGTGTATTTACTAAATACTACATACTTAACTAAAGTACTTTAGAGGCTACTACTACTACTTCTGCTCTAATACACATCACAGACATGTGCTGCACGTTTTCTCAGCTGCACTTCATTTGTCAGTTCAGATTTTACACAACAGACAAACTTAAGATGAACTCAGTGAAAAGTTAAAGGTTAAACCAATGTTTTTTTTCACCTTTAAACTATTGTGATGATTTTTTTTATTATTATTATTATTATTATTAAAATAACAGTTTGAGACCCAAAGAGGGGAAACGATCCAACAGAAATGAGGAACACCCCCTCCCGGAGCTTTTATTTCTTTTGTTTTGCAGAACTTTGCATCATTTTGATGCATCGATGGTAATAAATAAAAAACCTGTCTATACAAATCTATGGCTGCTTAGCTTAGCTTAGCTTAGCTTAGCATAAATACAGGAGACGGAACTGACTCTTTCAAAAGTGACCCGTTTCATTTCTACAAAACTTCTGAACGTTTCTGTTTCCAGCTCCGATTGTAACAGTTTGACACCGTAACGGCAAAAGATGAGATGTGAGACGTATTGATCTCTCCTCACTTCCTGTTGTATAATGGCGTATCCTCACCAGTCGCTCCAGAAACACGTGATCATGTGATCGCGTAATTCAACGCAGAATCAGCCTAAATTAGCATATTACGTGGGTGATTGAAGACACTCACTTTCGTCGCAAAAAACGCAGATTTCCGCACAAAAAATGTGCAAAATTTGCATGATTTTATATAATCGACGCATTTTCACTGCAAAAAAGTCACATGTGTCTTTTCGGGAAGTTGATTGTCTGTTTCCATATCATAACGTGTGCTATGACTCTGTTCACGTTAACGTCGTGGCCTGGTGAAAACAGACGGTTCATCAAATCACCTTTACTTCCAGTTTTAGCAAAATTCCTGCAATTTCACTGCATAAACTTGAAGAAAACCTCCAGCAAAATCAAGGATTTTTCCCCCACGCAACAATCCCAGCAGAGCTGTTTTTTTCCTCTTGCAGGACTGACTAACACTTCTTCACTGCGGTGAAGGATCTGAGTACTTCTTCCAGCCGTGGACACAAAGCTTCACATTCTTGAGCTCTGAGCTTCGGCAAACGTGTCATGATTTAGAGCCGCATCAGTGAGGATAAACACACGGCTAGAAGATTTAAAGTTTCTCACCTTTCCACAGAATACCTGACACATTCTCTCCGTCCGCCGGCGCTGGAACGGCGCGCGTTTGCTCACACCTGCTGACAGACGAGGCCACTTTGAGGCACTCTGCACATCAGCGCTGATCAAAGCCAGAGCACCCACTGGTTGCGCTTCATCAGCTCCTCCAGACATGATACCTGGATCCACTCCCTCCCCACTTCGTTCACCATTTGTACATGCTGATGATGCAGAGCTATGCAACGAGGGGATCCAGAGTTTACTTTAACGCCACAGTCAATAGCGGCGGCGAGCGAGAGCTTGAGGTTTTTCTGTGTCATCAAGCAATACGGTTTTCATGTCTGTGTGTGTGGAGGCTTTGAAGTTCTCAGTCGAGACAGAGATTCACCTGCACACAATGAATCACTTCTCTCTTTTCTTTTCTTTGGCAACTTGTGTGAACCGTCCCAGCTGTCACCGTATGCAGGCTGTATACAGCAGCTCCTATGGCCTGACGGTGCAGAGGGAACAGACTCGCCTGGGTCTAAAGCTGATGATTAAATTATTTACACAGTGATTTGCTGTTTTTTTTCAGCTCAGAAATGAAGGTAATAATTACCTTTGTCGTAACCTTTCTTCCTTGAGCACAGAAAATCCTGGAGGGCAAGGTTTTAATGGTTTAATTACAATGCTGTGTGTTAAAGAGGATAACAAGCTCACAGTATGGCTGATTTCCTGGCAGTGATATTCTGACTTTTTTTTTTTTTTATCATCATTATTATTATTATTATTATGCAGCTCTAAGATGTGTAATTATGAGCCACATGTGTGGGCCAGCTCACTCAGTGTCATATCTCTGGAGCGCTGAGACGATCACAAGAACAAATGTTAAGTTTTTACTTATTTTGGAATCGCGTCCACCGCCTGTCAAGATCGCGTGGGTGTCGTTTAAATCACACTGAGCTGTCGGAGGTGATGATTCACCGCTTTACTATTATTCCCAGTGGAAATATACTCACACTGCCACAGGCGTGGAATACCAGTATATATATATATATATATATATATATATATAAAAAAAGGAAAAACACAAACGGCTTTCATCTGCATGATAATATTTGCTCAAGCTCGCAGAGCTGGTACGTTAAAGGAATGGCATGACGTGCTTTTTCACTTTCTTGTCAAAAGTCAGTTTGAGGGTTTGGTGCAAATCATGCATCTGCTGGAAAATCAACTACTGGCCTGGCTCTGTGGAAAAACTCCCAAAAACTGTCCAACGAACACCTCGTATCTCCTTCACTTAGCCCTCTGCAGAAACTGGCTGTAAAAAATGACACTTTGTGGTTTTTGCCGCCGTCACGTCAGATTGAATCCACAACACGTGACGATTTAAGGCGGCAGGACGACGGCAGGGTTGAGAGTTTTAAATGCTGGAAGTTAAAAGTGCATCAAACTTTTTTTTTTGAGTTTTACATAATAATGAAGCACAAATACCATTTATATACAGTGTGAGCTTTAGAGATGCTGGCACGTTAGCTTCAGACAGAGGTGGGCTACCTGTTTCCTGTCCTCATGCTAAGCTAAGCTAACAGCTACTTGCCAGAACTTCATACTGAGAGTGGTATTAGTGGTCTCATGTTGGTGCATCGGCTTTAACTCACTTTATAGAAACATTTAGGAGCTAAAGAGCAAAAAAACAGGTGGATGAGGAGCTGGTGGAGACCAAAAACCGAGCGAATATTGATGCTGTTTGTAAACATGTTCACCCTGGGTCGCCTCGCGATTTTGAACATTGAAGCTTTTCCCAGTAATGGCAAAAGCAGTTTATCCAACCGGCTCCCAGTCGTATGGAAACAGCAGCGAGCAGCCTGCTGCCTCAGTATTCTCGTCTTGACCAAATCAGTCTTTCTTTTATCTGTTTCCAAGCCTCAAAAGCACAACAAAAACAGACGAGGATCCAACATGCAGCCGGCACAGCGCCGCCTGTTAACGCTGTTTATTTTCTCTGCTGTCACACACACAGAGAGAGAGAGAGAGAGAGAAAATCCCAAATATATACTGTTAAAAAAAGAAGTTTTTTATCCCAGTGTATTGAGAGGACAAACAAGGAGGCACTTTGTTGCGGTGGAACAAGAGGCGAGTCTTCAGCAGTGAAGAAAGGGGCATGTTGGTTTTGCAGATAAGTGATCCGTGTCCCGCTGCCAAACCTAAACAAATTCCATCTCAGACAGCTCACCTCCATGGCTCGTCTTTATCTCCTCTTCTATCTCAACTCAAGGCACTTGACATTTGGGGAAGGGTTGGGGTAAAATTCGAGCTCGCTGTAATTGGAATTCATTCAGACTCACATTTTAACCAAAGTGAAAACATGCCAGTCGTAGCACTGAGCAGAAAAACTGTTCCTTCTTCAGAGTTTATCTCCACAGCAGATCCCCGTCTCTAATACAGCAATTTATCATAAATGAGATATTTGAGATAAGGAGACCGAACATACCTACGGTTAGGAAACGGACAAACAGTCCTTCATCATAACTCACCTCGTATATATGTATATACACACACACACACACACACACTGTGCATGCTGTTGTTATCTTGTTTATTAAGTTTTCCATCTCAACATTCGTCATACGAGTCGTGTTAATGAAAGAAAGGAGGGAAGTGTCAGCCATCTCCGAGCTCTGCAATCCACTGAATCTACATCACACTGGCTCATTTTTCATGGAAATTTTCATGAGCTGCAAAAAAAAAAAAAAAAAAAAAAAAAAAATCACTTGACAAGGTTTGTTTACATTCGTCGGGGCATATTGGGCAAATAACAAGAAGTTGACGTGGCACCTGAGTGGATGATCGAGACTAAAGTGAGACGAAGGCATTTCCAGCAGGAGGACTTTCTTCTTCTTTGGTGTCTTGCATCAGTTTAATGATGCACTGGACTTTAGAGCAGCTTCATGCTGTTTCTCTTCATGTGTTGATTATACTTCATGTGCTCTGTTTCATAACAGTGGCTCCTGGTGTCGTTCTTGTAATTGATGTGGGAACATTTTTTCCCGGTCCAGGTTTCTGAACACCAGAGAGTCGACCCACTGGGATCATGGATGGACTTTGTCAAACGCCCCGTTGGCAACTTCCCTGGAAAGTGTCGCAAGCGCAAACGTCCTCTGGTAAATCCTAACAAATGTTTGATTACTGTTTTCTCTTTGGTCAAAGATTCACTTCCAGTTGATCATCATGCTAATGTTCGCTCCACCAGCCGGGCCCACCTGGTCCTCCAGGTCCTCCCGGCCCACAGGGACCCCCTGGTTCTCCTGGCGCCGAAGTGACCCAGGAAGTTCTTCTCCAGGAGTTCAAAGAGATGATCAAAGGTAGAAGCGCGTTGAATCTCCGTCACATTCAGCTCCTCTTCTGTATGTCTGTGCACATGTTCTGATCATGAGGAATCAGTGTTCACTCACTCTGCCTGTGCTGGTCTGTATTTGTCCCCCGTCAGAGGCCACAGAGAGGAGAGCAGCAGCTCTGGACAGACAAACCAGCCCCAGCCAGCTGCCGACAGCTCTCCTGACCCTGGAGGGGATGACCTCGTACCGGCGGATAGAGGAGGCTTTCCACTGCAAGCTCAAGGGCCCAGTGGTGGTGGATAAGAAGACTCTGGTGGAGCTCCAGAACTTTCAGACGGTATGTTTGTTTGAAACCAAGTAAATGTTTATGAACCGGTTCAGCTCTGCTCCCTGCCTGTCGCTGAAAAAAGTAAAGTTTTGGCTAATCCCCCCCTCCCCTCTCCTCCCCTCTCCTCCCCTCCCCTTCCCTCAGCCTGCTTTTTACATGGTCTGTTTTTTTCTGACCCACTTGCTTCTCTCTGTCTTGTGAGTGTTCGGTAATCGTCGCTTATTTTGCATGTGGGGGAATTATGAGCGGATCATCCCCGGGCTGGTGACTGGCACTGGTGAAGCATGCGGTGCCACTTCTCTCTGAGACGCAGACTGGCTCTTCTGGTCAAAAATATCTACTTTTTCAATTCTACACATCACTCTCTGGGCGGCATACAAAAGGCACTCTGTCTCTGACTTGGAATAAAGTGTGGAGAGGACAGAAATAGACACTGTTTGAAACAGCATGCTGTAGTGGAAGAACTATGCTGTGTTGGGATGGGCTTGACAAGCTTTGCCGAACTATTTAACAGGCGAACGAAGCACTATGTTTGTGAGGACGTGTTACTACAGCTTTGGAAAGTTGTATGTAAATGTTTGAGCAGAGTCAGCAGTAAAGAGGAGGTGGACACAAGCAGGGCGAGGATCAGAAAGCGGGTCCTCAGAGGCCGTAAAGCCTGGACTCCCTCAGGGACTCATCTCACATTTGAGGGTCAAACGTCGCCAAAACTGAATCTGACGTGAAACTTTTGCTCAGATTTGCCTTTAGGAAACAGACAGAGGAAGAGACTGCAAGAGGCCAGTATTACGCCAACATGTCAACGTTAATGCAAAAATCCTCTTTACTTTCAGCCTCCTGCTAAAGGAGCCTTCCTCAGAGGGTCGGGGATGGACCAGTCTACTGGGAGATTCACCGCCCCCATCACACGGGATCTACCAGTTCTCCGCTAATGTCCACATCGGTAAATCACTGTAACTTTCCTCTGTGTGTTTTGGGTGTGTTGGACTCGCTGATCTCTTCGGGGTGTGTTGGACTCGCTGATCCCTTTGTTTCGTTGACACTGTTACAGCAGGACAAAATACCTACATCGGTCTAATTCCCAGCGAAGCTCCGCCCACCTGCATCTGTCCTCGTCTGAAATTAGCCAGAAAACCAAGAATAAACCTGATTCTGTCAAATTCTGAGCGTTTGATTAAAGATGTAAACAGCTAAGGACAAACAGTCACTGTCAGCACTATCATTAGATGTAAATACATTGTACTTCCTGTGGCTGTTTCACAATAAAAGCCCCTCCATCACCAGCTGAACTTGCAACACTGAGAAACAGTTACATGAAGAAATGAGATAAAAGAACGTACGATTTAAATACATGAAAATCTACCTCCATGTTTTTGATGATTGTGGTGTTTCACCTCCTCACAGATCACAATGAGGTGAAGAGGAGTAAGAGCCAGCTCAAGGCCCGGGACAACGTTCGGGTTCTGATCTGCATCGAGTCGCTCTGCCACAGATACACGTGGGTTTCTTTTTCCATTGTTAAAAATGCTGCAGAACTTTTCGTCTGAGTCTAAATCAAATACCCCCCCCCCCAACGCCCCTGTGACCATGTGGTTTTCATTTGTCATGGCCGTAACACACGTTGGTCAGCGAAACCCCGCCGATCACCAGTCAATAAAAATCCATCTCGGGGAGGTAATTGATCCGAGCTCGGCCGCCACACGGTGCATTCTTGTCATTCTGGTTTTCTACAGTTGTTTACCTTTCCTACAAAACAGGGATATATTGTATTGGTGTTTAATGCTGCCTTCACTTACGGCCAGGATTTATGAGCTGTTAAAGGTGTTGTCTGTTACAGTTTGTGTGGAACCAGTTGGCATTTCCTGTATGAAAAGCAGAGCAGGTCTTTTAAAGGAAGCTGTCCTCTCGTCCCTGTCGCCTAACTAATCTTTATAGACTCACCTTTGACCCCGCAGGCCGGCCTGTAACGCCCAGCAGCGAGCACTGTAGGGAAATGCCCTTATTTGGGATGTGGGGAGGCAGATAACAAAGTACTTGATTTGATTCAGTGGTGAAAAACTTACAGATCCGCCCGGGAACAGCTCGGACTTCTTCTCCAATATTTCAGAATTTCTATTTACACAAAGTGAAGTGAAAATCGCTGGAATGAATTGCTCCCTGAAGTCTCCCCCGGACCGTACAGAGCTGCTCGGCCTGTGGCGGCAGCAGCAGCAGCGCGGCGGCGGCGGCGGCGGTGGTGGTGGTACAATGTGTGGAGCATATAAATAATATCATTATGATGGGTTACCTAACCCAGGAGAGGCCCAGCCAGTCTCGCTCTCCCACACATGAAAATGCAGAGAATGTGAAATGAGGCTCGTTGTGATGAAGACAAACGTGATTGATTTGCCATAAAAATGTAGCGTTTTCCACTTTAACAGGAGCCAGAGCTCTCAGTGCTGTGTGGTTACAGCCTGCAGCGATGTTACAGCCGTTTATACAGACGCCGAGGGCACCGAGCTGTGAAGGAGGAACATTTCTGACATCTGGAAAATAAACGCATTCGCTTATTTCTTTGCTTAGATAAGAAGATCGATTGACTCTGCTGCTGCTGCTGCTGCTGTTAACCTAGCTTAGCACGACGACTGGAGACAAGCTCAAACAGCTAACCTGCCTACATCCAAGGATAACAAAATCCACCTAGTAATTGGCGTAATTAACATGCTGTATCTGTGTAGAGATGTGTCCGGACATAGCCTCATTCAACACCTCAGGTTTTCTTTCGCTTTTTCTAAGACCGTTCAGCATCTGCTCCGGCATGTGCTGTTAGGAAGCAAAACATCTGTTGGTCTGAATGAACAGAGTAAAAAAAAAAAAAACTCACCATCACTTTCTTTTCACTTGGTTTTAGCTGGAAGCTGTTTAAAACCTCTGCAGCTCTTCAACTCACCTGTTTGGGTGAGAATTAAAAACAAACCGAGACTAAATCTGATTCTGTTCGTTATTGATTAAAGATGAAACTTGAGTTTTGTCACAAACTGATTCTATGGTGTCCACAAAGGGCCACTAAAACTAATGTCCTTTGTCTGAACAGAGGACAGGAGCTGATTCACCTGGATAAGTGTAACTCCAGACGTGACGAAGAATCTCTTCTTATATATTATTTGCTTATAAAATACAATACTATTAAACTGATTGTTCAATAGAGTGAGAATAGAAGGAAAGAGTCAGAGCACACATTCATTCATGAGTTAAATCGGCACTGGTTTGGGTCGGGCCAAACGCTCCTTGTTTACGTCTCTTTTTTTGTGGCCGGGTCGGGTTGGTAAGTAATGCTAGTGAGTCGGGCCACGTCGGGTTTGAGAACTCTAGGACTTTCACAGAAAACAGACCCAGCTCTTATTTGTTCCAACCTGGAGCCAGTTCTGGCGCTGGACCGGCGTCTCTTTGAGACTCAGCTTTTACTTGAGTTTTGTACTTGGGTCACTTCAACAAGGTCTTGATGAGTGATGTTTTGCGATGTGGTTGCAGTTCCCTGGAGATGATTGTTGGACTGGAGAGCAACAGTAAGATCTTCACGGTGAGCGTCCAGGGGCTGCTGGAGCTCCAGGTGAGCCACACACTGACACACACACACACACACACCTGTACTTGTATAACCTCTGTGCTTCAGTGTTGTTAATTCTCCCCCTCCGCAGGCCGGACAGTACACGTCCATATTTGTGGATAACGCCGCCGGAGCTTCCATTACGATACAGAACGGCTCAGACTTCATGGGCATGCTGCTGGGTGTATAGCCTCGACACGAGAGCAGAGCGTCGTCCAAGCCATCCACTGCTGCCATCTTGTTTGATTGTTTTTGTTTGTTTTGTTTTGTTTTAATCTCATCGGACTGCTTATGAGCACCATCGCACAGAAACCGGACCTCAGCGGACAGAGGAGGAGGAGGAGGAGGTGGTTTGAAGGAAGGATGTGAAGCCGACGTCGACTCGGCTGCTCGTCAGATGGTGAAAGGACAATGTGAAGAAACTCGAGGACTGAGTTTGTTTTTCACCAAGCACTGCGACTTCCCTGAGGAAACTTGGCTGCCTGTTGCTTCACCAGTAAAATAACCTGTTATGTACAGTTACAGCAGTGAAAACGTCTCCTGCAGTGTGTTTCTGGAGAGAAGGAGCTGAGGATGAACATGAAAACGTGCTTCTGTTTCTTGATGTGTTTTGTTTTTTGTTTTATTATGGGTTAAATCTTACATGTAAGTTATATGGTACATAGACTCTGTGAGTACACTGGACACTGACAATAAGCCCAAACAATCTAGAAGAATGTGATCTGATGGCTCACATATGTATTTACATGTATTTTGTATCATAGCTAGCGACGTTAGCTGCGTGGCTACATGGCCGAATCAGACTGAAGTAGCTCGACAACTATTAAACAGGATGCAGAAATATTTTAAACAGACGTTCATGATCCTCAGAGGATTCATCCTACTGACTTTGGTGGTGCTCGGGCTTTTCATTCGGCCATGACGCCTTGAAACGTCTTGTTTCTACACATACAGTAAGAGCTACATTCAGATGCTACAAATGGTAAATGTTAGCATCATTGCCGAGCTTCAAAATGACGGAGCTGCTGCGTGAGGCGCAGACTTGGTATGGTGCGTTCAAGGTACGGTGGGAAGAAACGAGGTGACGCTCTGCGTGACGACGCTCATGATCTCATTTCAGTGACAGCGTTTGTTTTTGTGTCTGCAGAACAAACCTGGCAGCTGCACCTGTCATGTTTGTCTGACGTCGTTTTTTTTTTTTTTTACTGTTACAGTTCTGGAAAAATCAAAAGATGTTCGTCCATTAAAGTTCAAACAAAACAGCGATCGGCTGCAAAGATCAGCGCAGCTCATGTCTCCGTGGGCGACCGCGCAGACGCCGTTTCTCTGTGATCACGTGAATCTGCCTTTCGACTGTACGAGAGACGTCTTGTGTACAGTCCTGGTTTCTTTTCAATTTATTCTCTGTTTTTGTTTTTAACTGTATTTTATTATTTTCTTTGACATTTAGATGTTGTTTGTAATTTATCGTAACTGATACACCAGTAACATTGGAAAGCATTGAAATTTGATATTTATGTTTGAGACAATGTACCGGTCGCGTGTTGATTTACACTCTCTCTGGTGGCCTGTTGAAACCACAGATTACTGCAAGAATAAAATTATATCTTTGTACTATTTTTTTATTACCCATAATATTCTGTAATTTGAAATTAAACTCTTTAAAACACACTTCACACTGGTGCTTATTCATGAGGCCCAACACCTTGTAGTGGCGCTGCGACCTCTGTTTACACGACTGGAATTTTTTTTGCGTTCATCTTTATTTATGAAACACATCATCTGAGGTTCGGTTTGAATTGTAAAACAAACAAAATACCTCAGATACCTTTGCAAACACTGGTGGACCGCCAAATACATTCACAACTGCAGTTACTGTGGCAACACGTTCACTAAAACATGGATTATCTTCAAATCTAAAAGCTGCCTGCCTCGTGTTTTTATACAGTACCTCCCTACGACTGGCAACAGCAACAACGTTTTGGGAGTATGATATCTTCTGGCGGTCAAAGGTCAAGGCCGCCGTGACCTCAGGTTCCTGTGAATGTGGTGGTATCAGGAAAACCAAGCCGTAATCACATGTCAAACTTCACTTGGATTTATTTTAAGTAGCTGCACAACAGTAGAGGAGTAGGGATGATCCGATGGCTATCAATACCGATAATTATCGGCCGATACAAAATACACAGGTAAATCTGATGAGCCGATCATCATTAGCCAACGTTACCTTGATTTTGCTCATTCTCAGTCCGTTTGCCCCCATAAATCGATTTGAAACAATAACACATATTGATTCTTGTCGTACCTGTTGATCACAACAGTAGCGACGTCAGTTACATCATTTAGTTAAATCAGAGGCAGAGCGATAGTGTTAAATTCATCATTACTCAGTCTTTCTTAACCTCAGGTTTGCATATCAACTATTGAAAATGTCATCGGTGATCAGTATCAGTCATGAGACGCAGGAAGCTATCGGTTATCAGTGGAAAAATAAAGTCGGAGTTCGAGGTGACTTCATTAAAATCCTGTTATCCGAGGAATGTCTTGATGTGTCTCTGTCTTTTTATCGATCTGTCCGTCCTCCTCCAGATAATCAGGGACCTTCCTCCTCCTCCTTGTTCATTAGCACATTGTCTCCTGGGTGGTCTGTTAATCATCTCAGAAGAAGGTCTCAGACTTTATGGCACGAAACGTTCGTCCAGTCGGTGATGTGAGCTTGTTAGCGTCATTGCATGAATGCCTTATAATGGAGGCTTCTCATGGAAGCATTGCTGAGATGCCAAGTGTCACATACTGTACCCAAGGACCAACCACAAGAACGTTGCACCCACATGCTATTTCAGCCACCTACTGTAGCAACACATCTCAGACAGGAGTGGGCTGCTCGCTGAAAGCAAAGCACTCCCAAAATTTGGAAAACAAACATTACGTTTTTATTTTTAAATGAGCTGGGTACAAGTTAATATCTGTTATTCACCCCCCCCCCCCCCCCCCCCCCCCCCCTTCACACACACGTCTTAATTTTCACATAAACCACCAGTCAAGAGACGTGTTTTGAAAATGACAAATGAAAATAAAGATGTTGAAAATAGCCCCGGCAGGATTTACAGCGTACGTTAGATGCAGCACATTCACTCTCCTTTTCTTCTTCTTCTTCTTCTTCTTCTTCCATAAGCTCAAGTCTTTCAACGTGTTTAACTGTGCAGGGGATGAAAGACGACGCATGTTTCACATAATATTTGCCTTTTCATTGCACAAGAAGCAGAGGAGAGAGCGAGAGTGGCACACACTTGTGAGTTTTGATTGTCTTATGTTTTTTTTTCTTCTTCTTCTTCTTCTTCAAAATGTGTTTAATGACAGCTATGTGAGCATGCCGTAACGCATTCGCTGCCCTGCAGTGGAACACGGAGCGCTGCCAAAGTGGTTGTGAAACCACCCTGCGCCACGACTCTGACAGGAATTTCCCATCACCCCATTATCAGCATCAGACAAGCTGAGTGATTGCAATTACATCTGCCCAAATGCTAAGAGCAACTGCCTTTTTCTCTTTTCCTTCGGAGACGGGAGGTATTATGAATGGCCCCATTGTGGATCAGTGGAGGTTTCTGTCTGTGCTGCCTGTAAACCAACATACTTGCGCTGTGTAGCTTTAATGAGGCCTTAATTATGAGATTCCTCTACCTTAGTGACCGACTCATTGGGCGACGGCTTCCCGACCCTGCACAGACCTTGTCCTTGAAACGCAACATTATCCATCTCTCTCTCTCTATAAAACAACACATGACACTTAATACTTTAAAATTCACGCAGATCAACTCAAAGCCTCATGCCTGCTCTAAAACATACGCAATCAAAGCCCTGGTTATGAAAAGTGACCATAGTTGGAGCCGAGATATGAAGAGGATGTGACATTTTGGCTCAGGTCCAGCCGCTGGCTCGGATCCCATGCATTCTATCTCTCTTCTGTTTGTCAGCACTTCCAAACATGGCTACCTGCAGAGAGGAACAGACAGTGAGACTCTGTCGTAGGGATGCCAGGCTCCTGTATATTATGTTTTTTAGCATGCCTTGGATTTTTTCACAGCGGCCTAAGTTACTCCAAACAGAGCCGAGCAGTCCAAGAAGTCCCGCTGATACACAAGAGGCCGCCCGCAAACAAACCTGTTGCCGTGATACGGTCCCCGTCCCGCCTGCTCTCCTCCTGAGAGGCAGATGAAAGATAAAGCCGGAGCAGTGGAGCTCATTACTCGCTGGTTTCCACATTATTACAACGTGTCTCACTCGTCACCGGCTCCACTTTCATTCAAAGGTTTATTAATGTTTTAAAATCATTTGTAGATCAGTTATAAGATGTGAATCCGGGGCTGCCAGGTTGGGACAGATCCTCCAGGACCCCCACGTTAGGACTGTACTTTAACCCACATAAGTCAGTGAGTGAAGTATATAACATATATATAAGACTCTTATATTATAAAGTGGTGTCAGTACGTCTCTCACCTCCTCCAGCAGCTCAAACAGCGGTCGTGTTGGGTATAAACTGAATCTTTATGATCAGTCAATCCATCAAACCTTTACGTCCGTTTATCACCTTTTCCTTTTATTGGATCTGTTTTACCTCGCTGCACTTTTGCACTTTTGTGCTGGCAGCACCGCGAGCTGATGAAATGGGTTTTGTTGTTTCTGAAACACTGACAATAAAGTTATATTTGATTCTGTTCTGTTCTTCTCTGCTGTTTGCGTGTGGTCAGATAACATGCAGATCTCTTCCAGATATCCTTCTCCACAGTTATGTTTTCCAGCTGCCGGTGGATCCTCCAGCTCCTCTCATAGTTTGACTTGTCCAGAAAACCTCCACTGATCCTAATCAGACCTGTGAACGCACCCCATACGTCGGACAGTTGAAGAAGAAAGGTTGGCGCCTAAGTTAGCCTGCCTGTCTTACAGTTATAACGTGGGCCCTGGTGTCGACCTGGTGTACGACGTCCTACACAGCAGCTCACTGTCTGATCACTGTCCACCAGCCTTCATCACACACATGGTCCTTCATGTCGTTGTCTTGTCGTGTTTGTGTCCCTTTGTCAAACAAGACAGGGTGGTGAGGGACACAGGCTGTCGACATAACGTAATCGGCTAGTTGATGCGTTTTGTCGAACCTTTCGCGTCGTAACTTTAAACCAGAGTTTGAAAGTAAATATTGACGTCCGAACTACTCGCACGAAGACGTCTTTTCTGGAGGCAGCAGAGTGAGCCTCCGACCTGCAGGGAGCGACGTCCTCGGACTCAGAGACGCACAGTCTGCTGAAACCAACAGAACAACATCATCTGCAAAGAGAGAAGAAGAACTTCTGTGGCTCCCAAACTGAGATCATGTCCATGAACATAACAGCACTGGAGACAAAGGGACACAAACCCAGAGGAGGTCATTGTATTACACCTGCGCAAACTGAGTGTCACGACCACTTTGGTGCACATGGCGTCAAAAACTTGAAGGTGTCACGTCTTCCACTGACTCACTTTGCATCATCGGCGTCTGGCGGAGAGCGGTTTCAGGATCAGACGGCAACGATGAGTATTTTCAGCAATTTAGTTCTCAGATTGCTGCTGTCAAGTGCGGTTGAAGTTTCCCTCAGTCATGCGTGGCCCCTTTAAATTATTGTCTCATGTCTCTTGTCATGTCTACGTCTCTGCACCCACCTCTGGAGGTCTCACTCAGCAGCAGCCCTGCGCTGCAATTACACACACACACACACACAAAAAGTTATATGAGGACACAGGATGCATTAGAGAAACTGGTCCAGCTTGACATTCACACAGCGAAACCCACACAAACACACACACACACACACACACCACACACACACTTGACAGCAGGAAAGAGTCTGTTGTAGTTGGAGTGGAGACGGTGGGTTTTTAATGACACAGTATCTTTCAGAACACCGTTCCCATAATTATCCTCCGTCTGACATGGATCTGTCATTGGCATTGATTGTTTGTCCTGAAGCCCACCTCCTCGGAGGGGGAGGAGGAGGAGGGAGGAGGAGGAGGAGGAGGGAGGAGAGGGCTGGATGTTTAGATTCCCCCCTGAGCTGGACAGGTTGTATTCAGGAGCCCATGGGAGGCCCGAACTGGAGCCACTGGTGAGATTGGTATCGTGTTAATGGCTCTGCAGGCTCCAAGATACATAGCAGCAAAACCATAAGAGGCACTGGAATGTGGACTCGTTGAATCGTTGTCATAATTAGGGACAATTGCACACGCAGATCCAAGAGGCATTGTGTTCATTTGGAATCTGTCTCGTCTGTCTTTTCTCAGGCTCTCGCTGCTGCTGCTGCACTGCCTCGGCCTGCGTGTGTGTGTGTGTGTGTTAGAGGAACAGTTTGACATTGCAGGGGGAAAATGGATATATTTGCTTTGTTTGAGATAACACCACTGCTACTGCTGCCATTCCTGTGTTTTAATATTACGATACAGCTGATGGGAGATAAACGCGCTTGGTTTGGAGAGAGTGGAAACGGCCCGCGTTGTTTTTTACATTCGCGTTTTGGTGTTGATTAAAACTGAAGAGGAAAATCCTGCTCTGAGGTCAGGAACTACAGCTCCCACAGTGCTTTGGGTGGCACGAAGGAAACGTGTAATATTGCTTTACAGATTGGCATCATTGAAACTATCTGCAGAATTAGCAGTTAGCATTAGCATCCTTCACTTCAGAGTTACGTGTCCATAAAAAGTGCAGATGAGATCGTACGTCTTTTTACTGGTGACAACTGAAAGAAAGTGAACAATTTTATTTCCCCAAATGTCAAACTCTTCCTTGCTTTGTTTGTTTGTTTGTTTTAAGCGTGCGGCGTCTGACTCCTCCGCTCTCTGCAGCACATCCTCCTGCCTTCTTATGCAGCAGCAGCACTGAGTGTGTGTTTCTCCTCCACAGGACGGATGATTAGACCTAAAGTAGCACTATTGACACTAATAAGGGCAAATATCCCTCATTATCTTTCCCCCCAGTGATGGCAGAGGATGGAGAGGGGAGGGGGGGGGGGAGGGGAGGGGGCGGGCGACTCGTGGGAATAAAAAGAGCAGATCCTCTGGTTTGGTTGTGGGCTGGTAGCTGCCGGCGGGTCAGAGGTCAATGTTGAGGATCAGATGCGCGTAAAGCCGAGGACGTCTGAAACATGTCTTATCTCAGGTACGGTGGCCCAGAGAGCTCATCTTCCTGTCCATAAACCTCAGACTTGGCCACACATCCACCTCCAGTTGTGTTGAATCTCAGGTGAAGATGTTCCTCCCTCAAAGGTCAAAGTTCACTGACCGAACCCCATGAACCTCGGCCTCCCTTCTCTCTCTCTCTCTCTGTGCAGGAAGAGTGAGAGAGAGGAGCCGCCGTGAGGTTTTTAATTTCCCAAATCGAAGCTGTCAGATGAGCGTGTGTATCCTGGCGGAGGCCGATCCAGGCGGCTCATAAATGCCCCGGCTCCTGCCATCCATTTGTTCACATGTGTGATCTCATATATCACACTTGTCACTCCTGAGCAGCCGTAATCTCCCAGAAGCTTTTAGTAGAAATCCTGCTGACAGTGTTATTTGAAATGCCCCGTGATTATTCATTATAGAGTTTACACATCTGTGGGAAGGTCTGCGAAGACCAAGACACACAGAAGAGACGACTGCAGGGATAAAAATAACCCTCCTCTTCGTTCTGGGACGTATTTTACCAGCAGTTTTTCACTTCTTGTTGTTGCTGCGACGGTTCCTCATCTGAAGCTGCAGAGCTGCCACCTTAATGCGCCGGGATATAATGATGAGGCGGTTTGTGGGGTAAACAGAAAACACCGGTGTACTTTCACACAGACGACAGACGGCAAACTATAATCTTCCAAATCCTGTCAAATCTCAGGGACGTATATGTTTTACCTGGTAAATATACACATCCACCGTACGTTACCCTCCGGTCTCCCGCTGTCACGTGATCGCAGCCATGGATGCAGACATCTGAATCAGGACGAGCATCAAGAAGAAGTTATGGCAAGCTGATACCCCCCCCCACCACACACACACACACCCACACACACGCACACACACCCCTCCAAAGAAAAAAGCAGTAATATTTGTGGACGTAACTCTTCTGCCTTGAGACAGGTTTACAGTCTCGTGCTGGCAGGATGGATTCCTGAAATAAACTTTCCAGACCCAGGGAGTGAAAACAACTCCCTTTCTTTTGTGAGGGAGACGAGGCTCGGCCCGATATTCATCAGTGGGGATAACCTTTGACCCCAGAATCATATGACGCTGAGTGCTGGAGATCCCGCCGCAGCCAGACAGTCTGTCTGAGACGCCATCTCTCTCTCTCTCTCTCTCTCTCTGTCTGTTCCCAACACTTCTGCTCCCTCTCTTTCTCCCCATCTCTCTGACTTTTTCCTCTTTCCTCACTTCTCTCTCTCTCTCTCACACACACACACACACACACACACACACACAATCGAAGCGACTGCAGCAGACGACGGAGCTGAACATGATGTTTCACTCTTTAGGAAAGTAAAACTGAACTCTTCAAACTTCTGTCGCCTGCAGGTAGAAACTCAAACGGTGCGTTTCACTTACGTTGGAAGTTGAGGCTCTGGATGACGTCACCTCGGCGTTGAGCTCTTTACCGTAAAAAACAAACACGATTATTATAACGAAATGAAAATATAAGGATCTAATACTTGTACATGTTGATTTCAATGCAAACGATTATAACGTCTTTAAAAACCTGCACAAACTGACATGCAACATGCGCCAAAAACAAACGTGCTAGCTGTTAGCCGTCGTTAGCAATGCTAATTTGATAGCTAACAACACTCTAGATCCATGGATCGGTCCATGTCAGACTTTATTGTGAGAGAAACATAACAAACAGTGAAGGTGCAGAGTGGTCACTTCTGATGATGCTAGCAGCAGCCATCTTGGATTCTTATGTCAGGGCCGCCGGGATTCGTCCGACCTCAGGGGGGTGTTCAAGATTAACGCTGTTTCGGTCACTTTTTTCTCGACGGAGCTCCCCCTACAGTCTCGGAGTGCTTATTTACAACACTCCCCGCTAAACCCCCCCCCTCCGGCCATGTGCATTTGTTTTCAATGAGGCCGGAGAGAAGTGAAAGCGTGGGGCGATGTGGTGGGTAACTTTAACTAGAGGTTACAGATCGCTGTGTGAGGCGTCACGGCAACATCAAGGTACAAACTTTAACATCCAGCTCACATCCACACACACGTTCTCTAACATGTGTCTTTAAAGATGAGGAAACGACTGAGAGATCCTCAACAAATATCAGTGCCCCCCCCCTTTCTTCCCCCTCCACTGTCGCCTGCTCTCCAAACCCCTGAGATACCAGCGTGCAGACAAGACGCTGGGCTCTCACCGCTCCAAACAATCACCATTAGGTAGGCCATGACAGAGCTTTTCCACACCGAGCTACGGCCTGAAACAGCTGCTGACAGGCCCATTTCTGCAGCGCCCTGCTCCCGTCTGCAGCGATGCTCTGACTCTGACACTGGCTTTTTCAGATAAGGTCCTCTCAGGACATAAAAAAAAAAAAAAAACACAAATACCTCATGGGGCTTCCTTACAACTTCAGATTTTTAATCCAATAGTCCAGGAACTCTCCAAATTGCTTCCATGTTGTTGTGTTGCTTATCAGGCTGATCACAGGTTTGAACCCTGACACGATGCAGTGGATGCATGAGGCGTTCTGTAATTACAGAGCAACTATTGAGGATGCATTCATACTTTCACTAATCCAGACACGGAGCCTCCAAACATGTAATTACCTTATAAAAGAAAACATGCGCCGGGATCATTCAGCACAGTGTAAGAGCAGGTAATGTGGTGATTTCCACCAAGATAAGTAACTTGGATCTGGTGTTTATGCACTAATCAGTGTTGGAGGACCTTCATAATGAACCCGAGCAATTACAGACGCTGTGATTTAATGTTCTCGTCTGCAGGCTGTTACCTCATTTCTTACTTCTCTGGCGTTTATAATGGCTGAGACGTACGTCCTCGTGATGTATGGTGGCAAAATACGACGCTGTGTTTTGATGAAGAGGGGGCCTGCAGGTGGGCCGCGAGAGGGGAGAGCGGCTGCATCCACCCGCCCGGTGCTTACAGGAAGAGGGGGCCGGGCTCGGTGCATACATTTCTGTTCACTTCATAATCTGGCAACTGTAACGTCTGAGGCATTTCACTCTTGTGAGTCATGGTGAGAGTGGAGCCCTCGTGCCAAAGAGGTGCTGGGTTTGAGTGCTGCGCTGCTCGCGGTGCGGCGGGGAGCATGAGGTGACATGTTCTGCTGGTATAGAGGATATGTGGAGATGCTCCTGTAATGAGTGCTTTTGTGAGATAATGGTATGCACAGACCCGCCTCCCGCTATGTTTCCTCACTCCGCTCAGCTCCAGAGGCAGAAACAGCAACAAGAACAATGCCGCAACATGTCATGTGTCGACGCGCTCGGGACGCGCACGCATGCAGAGCTCAAGGAGTGGTCGGCGGCGGGCGTGTAGGCGATGTAATCTGATTTCTGCGTCGCACACGACTGTGAGAGTGAAAAGAGTCCTGACGGCTCCGGATCAAAAGCTCTTACCAAACATTTCAAGGGTCGTTAAAAGATGGAGGCCAGACAGATCCACCACACGCCCTTCAACGCTCCAACCGGGGTTTAAATCACTGATGAACTCCACCTGGTTGTGTGGAGGTGGATGTTTCTGTGTTTTCATCCTCATGAACTAAACCTAAAGCTACTAAACCTACCCATGCTAACAACATGCTAACCATCAGGCTCATGGGACCAATGGACCAACTGGACGGACCTCAAACCAATCAGAGCAAAGATCCAGATGACACAGCTGGACGTCTCTTCTGTCATCGTCGTGTTGAGCTCAAGCGTGTAACAAACAAGTTTGTGATTGGAGGTCGCCTCAGCGGCTTCTTCTTCTCCAGGCGGATCTGCAAAGTGTCCGACTGTGGAGACGAAAGAAGGAAAGAAGATGTGACGTGTCCTCAGAGCAGAGCTGAACTGAACTGTGACACAAACAGAGGGAACGTCAACATGTTCACCTGCTGCCTCACATGTCCCACCCACGGACAGGTGCCATGACGAAGTGTCATCCACTTCACCTGTCGGAGCTCATCCTGACGCCCAGGCCTGACGCACAGTGTGTGTTTTTGCACAGACGGAGGCCTGAGGATCTGTTGCAACTTTCACGTCTCACCTTTGAATCTAAATATTGTTTCAAGCCCTTGACTTTAGAGAAACTGTGAACTTCTCCTTTAAAGAGCTGAACAAGGCCGGAGCCTCTGGCCTGGCGCAGACAGAGGCCTCGTACTGTTTGTGGATGCTCGTCCATGCTTGTATGTGTGTGTGTGAGCGGCGTCTAGACCGAGCAGCGGTGTATGGCCGACAGCTGTGTGTGTGTGTGTGTGTGTGTGTGTGTGCGCTCCCGTCCAGGGACAACTGTGCTGTGACGGCATTTCCATGGATATTCTCTCACATACTGTGTCTTTATTTTCCAGCGGTCAAGCTCCCATGCAGCGCCCACCATGGATCAATGCAGCTTTGTCAGAGAGGTTTTTCCCCTCTGAGCAGCTGTCTGCAGCCCCTCAGCCTCCTCCTCCTCCTCCTCCTCCTCCTCCTCCTCCTCCTGCTGCTCCTGCTCCTGCTCTGCAGCCTGAAGCAAGTGCACGTCGGCTGTCAGGGCGGCGAGAAACCAGCGTTCAAGTTGAGAGACAGTTTTTCATTACAGAGCGCACGCAGCCAACTTTTAGAGAAGCCTGTGTGTGTGTGTCGCAGATTAAACCAGGACACACCTGTGGATACGCACCGTGCATATGTAATCTGTGTCAATAATGCATACCTCGTCGAAACCTTGGACTCGGATCCGCCCACACCTCCCCCCACCCTCCCTCCCCCTGCACCTCAAAACCATTTCACAATTCCTGGTAGTTGCAGTACATGACTCACTGATGTTATGTGGATGTTCCCAAACGTTTGGTTTGTAGTCACACTAAGCCGTTAACTTTCCGAGATTATGTGGCCAACAACACAAACACACGCTGAGATCCAGAGCTGCTTCAGTCTGAAAGACACACAAAAAAAAAACTTTATGGAAAAATCAATGAACCATTTTAAACTTTGCAAAAAGAAAAAAAAAAAAAATTCTTGCAAATAAACAGAAACATACTGAGGAGGAGAAGAAGAAGAAGAAGAAGGAGCTGGTTACAGGCCACACACACTTGTTCCTGCTGCAACTGTTTCTAGGTTTGACCCAGATAAAACACTTTCGAAGGGCACGAAGCACTTTCACCAGGAGAGGAGAGACTCTGCTCGATCACGTTATTGATTATAGATGATTATGGGGTGGACCGGAGGAGGCAGAAGAGCTCTGCTCCCGTGCGGCGGCTGGTTAAACGGAGGTGATGGCGTGAAGGTCTGGAGCCAGGCGGAGCACGTGTGTCACTAATAAGGCCTTGACTATTACCTGGACTGACAGGCGGAGAAAGGGAGGAGAAGGGCCGGCTCCACGCTGCTCAGTCAGCCAGAAAGCCCCCGAACGGCCGGGGCCAACGCAGGTCAAGTGATTTGGCGCCTCGGGTGTATTAAAGCTATTTACAAGAGACTAAAAGGATTTACTTTAGTCGCTTCGCCCTGTTGGGCCGGCGCTTTTATACGACCTGGCTCCGGCCTGCTGGGTTTTCTCTGACCCTCTCAATCAATACCGGGGGGGGGGGGGGGGGGGCAGCAGGGGGGGCTAATAAAGAACGTCGACTTTACTGGTGTTTAGCTTTTTGTTTAGTTGCAGACGGAGAAGGAGTTTTTTTTTTATGGACAGGCCCCTGACGCCTGGTGTGAAGGCAGATCACAGGAGACACACACACACACACACACACACACACACACACACACACACACACACACTGACACTTAATGTGTGAACCATTTAAGAGCAGAAATAAAAACTGACTTCACTGTATTGGTTTTATTTGTTCGTACTTCCCGAGCCGCCTGCAGCTTCACTGACTGATCATAAAGTTTTTACGTCCCATTGATCACTGACACTGAAGTTATGCCCCCCCCCACCCCCCCGGTGTCCTGGTCTTGGATTTACAGCCTGGAGGCGTTGCCAATAAGGACTTTAGATCAGCGATGGATGGTCCAGTCACTGCCGGGGGGGGGGGTGAATCATGAAACAGGAAGTGTCTCTTCTACACGTTACTGAACACTGTGCTGTAGATGAACGCAGCCTGTTTAAAGTGTTTATCACCTGTTTTATACAACAGCCACTGATGCCGGTTGCATTTAACTACATCACAGTCCAGTGGCGGTCAAAAGGTGCTGCAGGCAGGTGCCACCAGACGCCCCCGACCTCCCTCTGACCACGGCCCGACCCCCCCTGCAACATCTACAGAAGGTCTCAGAGAGGATGTGACTTTGTGCTGCTGATGACGACCGTCTGAAATAAAACCCAGCGACAGCAGAGAACAAACCTTCACCTGGACGTCGGCTCGTCGTGTGTCCGTGTGTCTCAGTCTCACTTCCTCCGTTTTCTGCTTCTCTGAACTCACACAACACTTTACTTTACAACACACACACACGTCTCCACACTGTTGTGATGGAGAAGCAAAGTGATGTTGTTGCTGTTAGCTGGCAGCTCCAGCAAAGACATAAATCACTGTTTTTATCTGTCTTCTCACATTCATCACCCCCCAGTACACACCCCCCCCCCCATACACACATTTATACTGTGCTCCACTGACTGATCCAAACACCAGCTCTGTGTCGGCCTGTTACAGCAGAAAAATGCTGTTTACATGTTGTTTAATCCAATTTAACGTGTCAAATATAACAATTGATCAGTTATTGATCACTTTTCTGCAGAACAGGTCGATCTGACGTGAGGTAACGTGAACAGGATTAATACTTCACTGACTTACTGTCGGTCCTTTGGCTGATCTCCGTGACTTCTCCTGCAGGCAGACGCTGCCACCTGGTGGTTAAACTCTGCACAGGCACAACCGCTGAGTTGTGCCCCCCCCCCCCCTCTACAAACGTTGGAGCGACAGTCGAGAGCCTTTCATCGTTTGTCAGCCCCGAGCTAAAAGGTTATGAGGCTGCAATATGTCGATGCTTAGTGGAACATAATGAAGCCTGAGTGATGCTCTGCCCTTTGATCACGTCGCGCGACTCCACGGTGCAATTAAACCGGTGATTAATAATAGATTAAGAAACAGATCCAGATCCAGATCGAGCGGCAGCCAGCGAGAGACGAGAGGCTCCACATCGATTCAGCAACGCAGGTTTAAAACTGTAATTACACACAACACTCAGAAACTATGATTGAACAGCATCTCAGGAGCGCGCGCGCACACACACACACACACACACACGCGCGCGCGTTGGCCTGCCGCTGCCCTCTCCAGACAGGCAACGTGCTCCAGATTAGATCAAACTCTGGTTGTTGCCCATTTCGATTCTAAAAGCAGCCGTACGGCACTTTGTTACCATGACGACGCCCGCCGTCTGGCCTGCTGTCTGCAGGCACAGAAATAGACGAGGGGTTGTGGTTCAGCTCAGGACTCACTCAGATGATAGTGGAGGCAGGACACAATAAAAAAAAAAGGACAAACAACCAGTGAGTGTGATCAGTGATCAATGTGATCAGTCATTGGATTCCCGTCCTGCAGGAGGACGGGGACCTTCCTGACCTCATGGTTTGACCTCTGCAGGACTCATGATTCACAGTTTCAGATCTGTTGTGACTGAGGTGGAAAACAAAACGTTGCAAAATGACCAGAGAAGAAGAAACGGGTACAAAAGCGACTGAGAGGAAGCAACACATGACGCCAGAGGTGAAGAGCGTCTCTGGGCCCAGGAGCCTGTTTATAGCATAAAGCTCGCTGTCCACGTGAAGAGAGACGGCGGCGGCTGAATGAGACGCCAGATGTCGTCAGGGACGTTAAACCTGACGATGCTCGTCAATAAAAACCCGTAGATTTGCACCTCTGCAAACTGTCACTGACAAATTGTCTTTTCTTTGAGGGAGATCAACCGACCTAAAGAAACAGGTCGACCCCCGCGGCGTGTGAAAATGTGGTTACCATGGTAACGGCGAGTTTAAGGTGCAGAATCAACGGACAGTCGACGGTCAACAGGCAGCTGCAGACTCCTCCTCCTCCTTTTCTTCTTTGAAACTTGCACCTGAAAACTTTGCTTTTCTAAATCCGCCTCTGGGGGTCAAAGGTCAGGCGCCGTCAGTCACCGTGATGGTCTGTGCAATCAATGTGCTCCTCATGCTCTGTTTCCTCTGCACCGAGGGCAATCTGCAGTAGCTGCCGCTCGCTCACAGCATCACAGCAACGCAATCTCCATCCATCGGCTGAAACAAAGCGTTATTGACGAACGGGGAGCCGTCGAAGCGCGAGGACGAGGATCAGCGGCGGCGAGCAGCGAAGCCAGAAACGTCTGACGGTTGTTTAATTGGAGGAAATAACTGCAGCTGGGAATGTTTCTCTGTCTTGACTTGTAAATAACTGCAGTGTTGGTTTCTTCAGGCTGTTCTCAGATCAGCTCTGGACTTTCTGTATCATCTGTCTTTCTATTGATCAGCCTCATTATCTCAGTGTGTAGGACTGTCTGTTCTTATCATGATGATCAATAACGTCATCATTTTGTAGCTCCTGAATGCCAGGCCTGACTCTTCTCACTCTTGTTGCTCACCGTGTGTTTCAGTGGGAATAAACACAGATTGAATGGAGAGGTGCAGGAGTAAGAAGGTCCCCCACGGTGGCAGCTGATCCCACATCAGATTCAAGCTGTCAACGAAAAATATCAAAAAACAACAATTATCCAGTTCAACATAAGTAAAGGAACAAAAGAAGAAAGACGCGCCTGTGTTTTTATGTCATTTACATCTTCACGCTGAGGGAAACAGTGTGAAGACGAACGCTGATGAACGTCTTGAGTCTTTGTGCGTCAGCGACGTCCTCTGCTGTGCAAGAGAAAAACAACAACAACAACAAAATGGGACAAACGTGTGTCGCTCAGACGGAAAATAATCAAATCAACAATCAACAAGAGTCTGAATCGTGAGCTTTACGCTTCATCCACAAAGTTCCTGTTACAGAGTAAACGACACACGTGTGACACGTGACGCAGGTCAGTGTTTCATGTTGCCTTTATAACATCTGTGTGGAGACGTACGGCCTGCTGCTTCACTGCCATGTCAACCTGTGGACGTCAGGTGAGCTCGCTCATTACCTGACATTTTTAACCCTTTACCTGACCTGTGGTTCTTCTTCTGTTGCTTTGTCACTGTTTTCTCTTGTGCTTTAAAGGTTTTGTTTCTGTTTCTGCAACTATGTTTTCCAGCCATTGCATGTTGCACTGGTGCAGGACTTATGTGCTGTAAACTGGTTTATAGTTTTATTCCAGCAGCAAAATGTGTACAAAATGTGCAACAAACACACATGAACACGCAGCGTGTTGTTGAGCACATTCTCTCTTTTTTTTTTGGACAGTGTGGGGTAAGAGGAGGCACAAGGCTCCTCCCTGAGAGTTTGTGAAAACATTCCAGCAAAGTGAGAGCGGTCAAAGAATTGGAAACTCTCAGAGCGGCCTCTTACTCTCTCTCTCTACCCCTCTTCACCTCTGTGCACATGTAGCTGCAGCAGCTCTATAAAGCTCTGTATATCACTGTGTATCACTGTGTGAAGCCCCTCAGGACGCACGCCGAGGAGGGAAAAAACCGACGAGTCCTGCAGACAAAGAACCTCATCAGTCCTGCCGAACACCACCGGTCCAGGATGAAGCCGGTGATTTTCCTCCTGGTTTCCACGGCCTGGACTTTCACAGCGGCTCAGTATTACTACCAGGGGCTGATGGATTATCTGGAGAACAGGTTGTTGGCTATTGAGGTAAGACGCTGACTGATAATTGATCAATATATTGTTTTTTTTCCCTCTCATAGGATAAAATAACATGGCAGTGCGGTCATTAAAGGAATTAGCGGCACCAGCTGATAGTCTGAGCTCCTCCTCACTGTCTTTTTATGAGACTTTAATGTCATAACTAACTCAGTCCAATTAATGCGATCTCTGCCCGGCTCGTCAGCGGTGCAGGGGCCTCTGGCGGGGTATCAGCTGATGCATGCAGGGCTCTCCTTCTCATGCAACTCGCAGCATCTGTTCGACGACATTACAGCTTCTGCAGCGTTTAAGACAACAACACACACCGGTGATGAGTACAAGGCTGACCTATGTCTTCACACACACACACACACACACATACAGCTGAGCTCTGTGATGGTGGAGTGACTCTGCATTACAACAAAGAGCCTCAGGGAGGAAGCGAAATTACTTTTGCCATTACGATTATGTTTTAAAGGGGTTATAAAGCAGGCGGCGTGTCATGAAAGACATGAAGCAAAGTTTGCATGAGGGAAGACGTGTGAGCTGGTGTGAGGTGAGAGCGATAGGAAATGCAAGAGGATTACATGTTTGGTTTCCTCGGGGGAGTGATTTCAGTGAACTTTAATGCAGAGCGGTTTCCAGAGTCTCCATGTTCCTTTCCATCAGCCGTGTGTCTGCGATGCAGAAAAAAAAAACGACAATCTTAAAACTGTTATCCGCATGAAATGAATCATCTATTTACGGCTAAATCCCACTGCAGCTTCCCTCCAGTCTCACTTCCAATATACGAGCTCAGCTCCGGCTTCGGTTTGAACAAGTCATCTGCAAGTTTCTCATTGAACTTTTCATTTCCATTTGACCACAGGCCCACGGCAAGCAGGAGGGAGAAAATGAAAGGGAGGTGGGGGAGCAGGAGGAGGTGGGGGAGGAGGTGTCAGTTATTACATCTCTCTCTAAATAACCCACCCGTCACTCCGCCTGTGTCAATCACTGTGAGGAACACTGGGCTGTTTTCTATTTGGTGGAGGTGATAACGCCTTGATTGAAACAGACGCTTTTTACCATCTGAAATTTATTATGTTAGGAAACACAACCGGCAGCTCTGTGGGGGGGAGGGGGGGGGGGGTTGGCCCAGACGAGCAGAGGTGATGAATGCTAACGTTAGCATGCTGACAACCACATTATTGACGATGCTAGCAGGCTGCTAGCACTGCACGAACTGAACAGTTCACACTGTTTTACTCACTGGAATAACAGTATTACTTCCTATAAACAGGACACACCCCCCATGGTGAGTCAGTTTCCTGTATCTGTGTCACGTGGGGTCCTCCGTGACCCCGCCCCTTTAGGAGACTCCGATGGGAGCAGTGAACGTGAGCACAGATTATGGTCGATTCTCACTAAAGTAAATATTGGACTCATTTTTTTTACAAGCTGCATCTCTTCTGAAGATTTTGACATGAAATCAGGAGACAATGAACTTTGTCCCAGACCTGTCTCTGTCTCAACAACACACTCTGGCCAGATGTGGCACAGATCTCCTTGGTAACGGCGACAGACGTTAGCGGTTAACAGTCTCGCTTACTAATTGTCGTAATGCTAACTATCACTGTTAGCTGTGTACGTATATAATGTTATCATAAGAAAGTATAAGTAGCTCACTTTCCTCTGCCGTCAACTTTTATCCATCCACACACACTCACAACAAGAGGGGGCGCGGGTGAATGTGGACATGAATTTGATATTGACAAGTGTCTTAGCCAATCACATTTTGCTAAGGTGTGGGCGGGATCATTTCGCGGCATCATCCATCCGGGTACTTCCGGATACTCAGGGGAACAGAGACATGCTAAAGAAAAATAAAAGCTCCCACAGAAAACAACTAGAGAAATGGCAGAAAATGATAAAGATGACTGTGCAGTTGCTGGATCGGTAAAAACGTGAAATTATCAATGATGGTCGACCGTCACCCAGTTTACACGGCTTCAAGAGGCTTCAAGCTAGCAGCTACGACCGTTATCCGCGGCTAACGGCCAGCCCGCGCGCCACCAGGCTGCACTGTGTTCACTGTTTCACTACGATTTTTTGCCCTGACCAGACCGTGTGTGTGTGTGTGTGTGTGTGCTTACTTCAGCCTACCTGTTCTTGTGCTGGGCTCCACTCCTCACCTGGCGGCGGCCGCGGCTGCTCGGAGCCTCCTCTTGTCTTTCACCGGCAACAGTGTGGATTACCCGGCTGTTTGTACGGACGGTCCTGCCTGTCCTGTCCTGTCCTGTCCTGTCCTGTCCTGTCCCTCAGTTTCACCGTGTCGGCGGCGATGCTCCATCACCCAGCTGCCAGGCTCCTGCCACTTCGTATCCACCTGTCCGACCCACAACCAGCGCTGTATCTCTGCCTCAGCATCTCCCGTCATGTCGGTCGGTAATATATCCACATCCCGGCGGAGCTTTAACATCTACCGACGACTCCAAACCAGTAAAATACACCCGGTCTTTAACTCGTCCTCCCTCAAAGGACTCCGGATGGAAAGTTGACAGCACAGTCTAGCTAGGTCGGCTAACGTCAACGTCAGACGTCATTGTCAGAGGATGTCTCGCGATAATTTACGGCGGGCAATAAACATACACTACAGTGTCGCGATATTTCATCACGTGATACTATATGTCTTCTCTGGACGTGATCAGCAGTTTGCACGGTGACAGTGGGCGTTTTATAGGAATGGTGAAATACCAATACATAAAACAAACATTACATACATTTGTTTGTTGTTGCGTGTAATGAGATTTTTCTCTTCAAAAAAAAATAGTTTTTTGGAAAATGAAATGAAAACGACACGTATCTTTCTCGCAGTATCCCAGTGTTTCGCAGTATATCATATCATCACCTCACATCAGGATAAGTATCATGTTGCCAGATCCTTTCCTATGTGTGAGGAGAACACAGATATTTATACTAAATCTCATGAAAATGTATCTAATATATGTTAGGACCACACAAGGATCCATCCTCTGGGGACACTGAACACATACAGTGACACTAAACTAAAGCCATGGGGTCAGTTTGAACGGTGAAATAAACATTGTGCTCTTTCTGAAAACCACATCATCTCATCCAACACACCATCCCAGCCCTTGTTTTTTCTCTTCCCATGTCACGTAGGACCGCATGCAGTTCTGGCATGATCAGTCCCATCAATACCACACAGAGCTGCAGGACTTCAAAAAGCTGACTGCTGAGACCATGGCTGGGCTGAGGAGTGAGCACAGCATGCTGATCAAAGACCTGGAGGGCGCCGCCGTCCGAGTGGACCGGGTGGAACGGGAGATGGACTACGTGGAAAGCCAGACTTCGCCACGGGCCTGTGCCAATAAGGCCGACAAGGTGGTGGAGCAGGGGGAGTGGGGGCTGCAGGAGAGCCGAGGGGAGGAAGACGAGGAGGAGGAGGAGGAAGGTGACTGGGAGGAGTTTCGCTCCAGAGTCTCTGGTGAGCAGCAGCAGCAGGGAAACACAAACACACTCCGGTCTGATGTCCTCTGCAGGATGTTTGATCTGTTATTGTCATTCATGCTGCAGCCACGACCCAGTCAGAGCCTGCAGGATGTTTAACATGCATACACACACATATATATATATATGTATGTTCTGGAGTTAGAGTTAGCATTACACATCTCACCAGGCACAACACCACTCCCTTTGCTGAGCTGCTGCCAGAGGAGCCTGCCACTGGAAAATGGGAAACAAACACAGCGTTACAAGTCATTGAAGGGAGGTGCTCTCAGCCAGCGGCCGCTCATGTTTTCCAGCAGAAATGCGGCTTGATGCAACTAATTCATCTCAGCAGAGCTCCTTCCCCGTTCGTGCTGTCTGAGCCCAGCATTTTGTCTTTATAATCTCCACATCCAGAGCGTTGAGCTGCTGCAAACAGTGATGAAATACAGCTGCAGCACTGACTCATTTGCTCAGGTAACGCAGGGATTTATGACGCCCCTGAAGCCTGGTGTGGAAAGTTGTGAAATCAGATTTTAATTCCACGAAACACAAACAGACTCTATGTCGACTTTAGGTTTCAATGCATGTGGTGCATTGAGCAACACAGATATAGTTTTGGTTATAGAATATAAACTCCCTGATGACAGATCATTAAGTTCCTCTGTTTACCTTCTGACAGGGCGAACGAAGAGAGAACTGATGTGTTGACTTAACAAGACAATCAGTAACAAGAACTATGTGGTAATATCTTTAAAAAGCCCAGTGTGAAGCCATGATGCAGGTCATACTGTGCATTAATTAAAGGAGGCTCCTGAGTCCAGACAGGACGATACAGAGCGCCGACGGCTCCTGCTTCAGCTCCTGTGTGTCAGATCTGCTGTGTGATCTGGAGCCATGTCTCCACAGAGAGGAGGGACAGGAAACACGGCCTGAGGTCAGCGGCGTTCCTCTGCAGCTCATGTTCTCTGGAGTGGGGTCTGCACACAGCCATCCATTGTGAAGGTCTGTGAACTGACCCAAAACGAACCTCTGCTGCATTGTGAGACACGCTTGTGAGCACGACGCTGAAATAAAAGAATAATAAAGAAGAAAAAACGCCCGGGGACACATGAGGAGGGAGGAAAGGCTTTAATGAAAACACAGTGTTACTCTTTACCTCTCTGGACTGAGAGCGTCCTCATTCTCCCTCATTATCAGAGTCTGTGTCCAGTTTCCCTCTGACTGGTTTGGATTTGCCTGAACATGGAGAGTCACACAGGCCACAGACAGACAGAGGGCGAGCTCTGCTGAATCTCTCTGACGGAGAGGAATCTGAATGACATGAGTTTAGTGACCTGTGAAATATTTTTGTAATAATCTTGTCGTGTCTTTTCAGAGTTATGACCAAATATAAACGGATTTGGTTCATTGACATTCAGAATCCACTCTTCGTTTCTCTCTGAGTGGATTGTGAGTCAGTGTCATCAAAATCTAAATAGCAGTTTCAAAGGTTTAACTGCATTCAGCTGCAGGAGCCTCACACTCAGGCCCAGTGCGATGATCGGCATCTCTGGAAACTCTGGGATCTTCTGAGTTTAAAACAAGTTCGTAACGACGGGCTCATCAGCTCATCGGTTGTTTCCCTCACTCGGGTCCTTCCTGTGAGCGACGGTGGTGTCCTGCGTGGACGCAACCATGTGTTTCCACATTCCCGAGCCACGTGCAGCGTCCCTGGAGTTCACGGCGTCCAGATCCAAAGACACATAAAGTGAAAAGGACTGAATGTAAATGTGTTCTTCTGCTCCGACGTGAGCTGCAGTCATTAGCACGTTCAACCTAAGATACACACTAATAATCAAACGTTTCTTCCGAGGCTGGGAAAACGTGTTTTTAATGAAATGTATGAATAAATAGTCAGAAGGTCCAAGGTCCATCCATCCAGGCACCGACCTGAAGATCATCGTATCTGCAGCTTAAATCAGTTAGTGTTTGGATCTGGAGGCTTCAGAGTCAGAGTCTGAGGGTTTGTTCGCTGCAGTTTGTAATAAAGACAAACTAGTGAAACACTCGTCTGTCTGGACGTGTTGCTCTGCTCTGAACAGTCTGTTTGTCAAACCGGTGATTTCTGAGTCACAAACAGCAGCAGCTCCTCCCTTCACTCTGCAGCAGTGTGTGATGGACACAGGAACAATAGCACAGATGGTCAGTTGTTCACATGCATCGTTTTTCCATAATCATAGCTCCATGCACAAAAACATCACCTCCTCCTCTTCCTCTTCCTCCTCCTCTTCCTCCTCCTCCTCTCCTTTGTGCTTTGTCTCTCCTGCAGACTGTGTGGAGATCATCTCTGGCATCAGATCAGTGAAGATCCTGAAGAGAGTGGGCAGCCCCAAGGGCCTGTGGACCAGAGACCCCAGGTCGTCCAGGGTCTACGTCTTCAACGGGACATCAGGAGACACCGTCTACCAGTTCAGCTCCGTGCGTGACTTCTCCAGCTCTGCAGGGGTCACCGGCAGCAGACCCCTGACCCTGCCCTCCGGCTGGAGCGGCTCCGGCTGCGCGGTGTACAACGACTATCTGTACTACATAGAGCAGGAGGGAGGTGTCGACCTACAGGTGGTTAAATACGACCTGTTCACTTCCTCAGTCACGGACGTCGCCATGTTCCCCGTGGAGAGTCACGCCGCTGTTTACAGCCTGAACCCAGAGACCGTGGCCGACCTGGCGGTGGACGACGAGGGCCTGTGGCTCCTCTACGCCGCCAGCGACAGCGAACCCAACATCAGCCTGGCCAAGATGGACCCCGTCACCCTCGACATCGAGCAGATCTGGGACACCCGGTGCCCGAGGGAGAGCGCAGAGGCAGCTTTTGTGGTGTGCGGGACGGTGTACGTGGTGTACAACACCCGGCTGCCCAGCCGCTCCCGGGTCCAGTGCGTGTTCGACGTCAACGACGTGGTGGTCAGCGAGGAGGCCCCTCTGCTCTACTTCCCCCGGAGGTACGGAGCCCACGCCAGCCTGAAGTACAACCCCGAGGAGAAGCAGCTCTACGGCTGGGACGACGGCTACCAGATCATCTACAGGCTGACCATGAAGAGGAAAGTCCTGGTGTGAGGGTGTACATCCACCCCGTTATTACCCCCATGATACCCCGCCTGAGTTACGGGACTGGGGCAGTTATTGCTTTAACAGAGGAGATTGTGTGTTTGGGGGGGAATTTGGGGATTTTTTTTTCTTTTTGGTGGGAAATCACTTAAACTTACCGCCAGACTTTAGACACCAACGACAAAAAGAGTCCTAACATGTGCACAGTGACCCTGAACGCACCACTTCTTCATGAATTGGCCTCCAGTCTCTGTGCTAAGCTAAGTTAGCTCACAGCTGCTGATGATTGATCTTCTAATCAAACTGTATTTCTTTAAATGGATCTTGTGTCTTTAAGTCACGTGGTGATGTCACGTGGTGATGTCACGCTATCACCACAGTAACGTGGCTGAATCTAAAGCAGAACCTGGATCATATTTTCCTGTTTAAAGCTGTTCATTTATTTCCCTGTAAACTCGAGGACACCAGCAGCTTGTTAAAGGCTGCAGGAGTAAGGTGGACACCAGCCTGACAGTGGCTCCTGCACTTAAACACAACACACAACCTGTTTAATGTCTAATATTCACGCACTGTCACACTTTCCTGAGAATATCAATAAATTAGACTTTGTGTTATTTATTAATTTTTAATCATTTTCCTTTTGTGAATATATTGAAATAAGACACAAACGGGCCAGTGAGTTGATTAGAGTGTGTGTGTGTGTGTGTGTGTGTGTCCTCTCCTTTAATTTGACCATTTGATTCAGTGTGAATCTCATTTCCTTTGTGTCTCCTTGTTAAGCCTCTGGCTGCTGCTGCTGCTCTGTTATTATCTGGTGAGTTTGGCACCAAAAAAATAACGACACCGAGCCCTTTTTTTTTTTTTTTGCATAAGTCTTTTAATCAAAGAAAAGAAAGAAAACCATGTCACAGAACCGATAACACATCACACACCCCATGAGAGATAAAACAACAAGCTTCTTCTCAGTCTGATTTCCAGACTCGTTGAAACAAAAGAAAAGAGGATTTCTGTGTCAGAAATACTGCGCACTGTTTCAGTTTGACTTTATTACACACACCAGGTCGACTCAGTGTCGTCGTTGACTCTCGATAATGATCTAGAATCTAAAATGAACTCATAACAGACGGCAGATGTCGATCACCAGCACGGATTCTCAAACATTTTCTATTATTACAAATACAAAAATGTTCAATAAAAAACTTCTGTAAAGTCAGTGCTATCGTAACAGAGTTGGAAGGGATACAAGATCATATCAAGAAACGTTACAATATTAGGCAAAAGCTAGAAGGTTTTCAAACAGTCCATCGACTCAGGAGGTTTGTTCTACCACTGCATGTAAACACCACATGATCATCAGAAAGCACATGTTCAAAAAAAACAAACTGAACGTAAACAGAAACTATGTTAGTTTTCAACCACGTGATCCAAGTTGTACATTTAAATAAGGTGTTAGAAATATATGAATAATGCCATCAGTGTAGAGAGAGAGAGAGAGAGAGAGAGAGAGAGGGAGGGAGCTTCACCATCAAAAACAACAGTGTGAATAACAACACACGTCTGTGGAGGCGCCGCCATGTTGTTTAGGGATGCATCGATCCGATATCGGCTCTGAATATCTACTGGGGCCTGATCCATGACGCCGATCTACTCACTTCCGCCTCTATGTCTGTGAGGCGCGTGGAACGCGGAAACGCTGTATTTTGGCGTTCACTTTGAGAAAAATGACCCCGTGACCACGTGTCCAGATGAACACGTGACCCCGTGAACACGTGTCCAGATGTTTGGGCCGTGGATGAACGCTTTTCTTACACTCACCTGTGCTGTACGTTTGCTTTACGTTTCGCCTACGTAACCATAGAGATATATTATGACTCGGCGACCGTTGCTATGGTAACGTTAAACATTTAACAAGAAGAAGAAGGTAGGCTAGGCATTTTCGTGTTAACGGGTTTTTTTTGTCGTCTTTAAACGTACAAATTTGTTGTTTTAACACAAACGGCAAATTCAACATTTTGGTCCTTTCCGCGTTCCGTAGCTACGTCACGTGACAGCAGCACGCCGGCAGACGACAAAACACGGAGCGACAACATTGTACGCAGTCAAGATAGTAATGTTAAAGTCAAGCCTGATGCTTTCACTGTCTTCAACAGCGGTATTGATTGGTATTGATTGGTATCGGTATCAGCTGTGGGACTGAAGCAGTCGGACCGGTGCGTCCCTGCTGTTGTGTTGATGATGGATCACATCAAGCAACAAACAATAAATGCACCGACTCACTCTCACTATAACAAGTGCCAATTAGAGAAATGCCACTGCTCTGTGGATGCTGACCCGTCTGACCCCCCCCTCCACACAGACACCCACCAGCCACTGAAACAGTCAGTAACCCACAGAGGAAATGGCTTAAGCAGATCCTACAGGCGTCTGCTGGATGCATCTGCTCACATGCTCGTCGTCTGGCCAAAGACATTTTCACAGACTGCTGTGATATACAGTTTACTCCCAGTTCACTCTGGAGCTGCTGGAGTCTGGACCGGTCTGAACCGCCCCCACCGCCGCCGCCGCCGCCAGGGCCAGAGCCAAAAAAGTCATTGTCACATATCAGATTAAAACTTCTGCAGCTGCTGCTGAACAGATAATATAAAACTGAACTGAACGCTCACCAGTCAAAGACATGATCCGACCCAGAGTCGTGTGTGAATGTTGTGTGAATGTTCCCCGGTGCTTTTTCTCTCGCTGACTCGGTGGCTCAACGTTTCTCGCCTGAATGTACTGATTGTATCTGTGCTCCCCAATTACAGCGGAAAGATCCCTCCCGCAGGCTGAAACCTGGAGCTGGGACCAAATCATGTTCATCACACAGACACAAGAGACAGATTCATATTAATTAAAAGCTGTGGACGGGGGTGGGGCGGGATGGGGGGGTAGAAAACTTGTGTGATAAGAGCATCTGGACATTTTGGACCTGGACTCGGTGGCATCTGAACAGGCCGCTGACGGCTCCTGGTAGGAAACAACACGTTGAAAAACCCTGGATAAAAATGTCGTTGTGCTTCGTTGAAGTGCAAAAATATGTTTCGATAAAAAGGAAAAATAAATCGTATATATTTAAAGTTAGCAGCAGATCGGTGTGGACCGACGGACTGAAACAGTAAACAAACAGAAACGCAAAACAAAAACTGGTTTGAGATGCGCGAGTCGTCTTTTTGTGCCCTTTTCAGAGAATTAGCGCCACCTGCTGTTGTGGACAGAAACGCAGCTTAATGACAATCTTTTTTTGCTGCTGGAACAAACGCCACTAACACAGAGCACCCACAACATGAAGCTAGCGTTAGCTAAGTCCTGTTAGCATTGAAAATGATAAAATAAACCGGACATAAATGAACTTCCTGTTTTGTGCCTGCTGCTAAAACTTGTGCAAAACTGCCACACTGGGTCGTTTCTTTGTCTCTGATCAGTTATAATGGTCATATAAACAGTGTGTGTGTGAGTTTTCCTTTTTTTAGCACTGTCCCTGAATGCACATTGAACATCAACAGCAACATTCATCAGTCCGTGTCTCCACCTTCTTACAGGAACCCGAAGGGACCAGGACAGTCAATGATAATAATCTGTTTTCCTTCATGGGACATTTAACATTTACCACATTTCTGATCTGTGACGTTTCCTCTGTGTTGTCGCTTTGAAACTGTTCAGGTACAGAAAAACAAAACCAAGAACAAGAAGAATCTGTGCATCTCCCACAACAACAACAACAACAACAACAACAGCAACAACACAAACGAAGCCTGAGTGATGGTAAACAGAAGAGGACTCTTTAAAAACAAACAGCAGCAGCAGCTTCGCTCTCGTTCTCATCGTATCACACGTCTCCAGAAATAATCCATCCACCACATGTTGCAGATCCAACATCTGGACGGTGTCTTCACAGACAGGTTCTCCCGGTACGACGGCAAGATTAACGACGGGATCAACATCAAGAAAAGTTGCATGTTTCTACGTTTGACTTCAGCTGTGTGTCACTCGTCACCACCCACGAGGCTACGCATATTCAACATGTCCACAGTTTAGGTTTTTGTACATTTTTTTCGTCTACACCTACCACCATGTCTTTTCTGTTTGGAAAAGCAAAACAAAAACGAAACAAACACCAACTGTACATGAAACTATACACATCCACCCAAAAAGACAAAAGAAGAAGAAGAAGAAGAAGAAGAAGAAAGCGTTGTCTTGGAAGAAGAAGAGGGAGCGTGAGGCTGCTCAACAGCAAACAGGTGCGTCAGCTGTTTCCTGAACAAACCGGTTCCTCCCCACCTCGGTTTGTTAGTGACAGAAAAAGCTGTTTGTGACTTTTCATTTACTTGAACTGAATTTAATGTAAGAACTGAGATCAGCAACAACACAGCAGCCAGTTGTTTCTGTGTGAACACACTCATCCTGTTTCTTCCTCCTCCTCCTCCTCTCCTCCTCCTCCTCCTCCTCCTCCTCCTCATTACACCTGTGAAACTGCACCGAAGCCTCAAAGTCTCAAGCTGACGATGGAGATGAGATCATTTCTTGTGTTATCGGTGAAACTCGAAGGAGCTGGAGCTTTGAATTCTTGGTTTTTTTTCCAGTGTTGTTTTTCATAAACAATGTCTGGTGGAGCGTTTTTTTATTTTTTCCCGTCTCACAGTCCCAAAATGCAACAGTCCAGCGTCGTCTCATGCTAACGCAGCACACACAGCTGCCGAGCTCTGAAACGATCGTCTCCTTCAACCCGTCCTCGGCTTCCCTCTGCGAAACAAAAAAACTTCTGCGAAATCTGACTGAGTTTCTCCATCAAAGCGTCTCTGAGCCTCCTGTGATGCGTCGGCCTCAGCTCGCCGTTAAGTGTCTGAGGACTGGACGTCCAGCCGGTCTCCTCTGAGGACGACGAGGGGCAAAAGCTGCGGTTCATCTCATCACTAACAGCCAACTTTAACCTGCGCTGCACACAACTAACTGACTGATGGTGGTCCTGGATCAGTTCTTGGGAGTGCTCTGGGGAAGGAGGGGGGAGGTGAGAGGGGGTGAGAGGGTGGGGGAGACAGTGGGGGGGTGGGGGGGGGGTGTTTCTCCTTAATCAGACAGACAGGAAGTGGATCAGCAGGAGGAGGAAACCCCCCTTCTGGGCTGCTGGGTCACAGGTGGCTCTGCTCAGGGACTGGCAGGGGGCCGTGGTGAGGGGCAGGAGCCCTGGCTGTCAAAGCTGGCTGTCCTCGCCTTCCACTGCAGGACACACACACACACACACACACACACACACACACACAGGGAAGTGATTCATAGGGCACACGCTGCAGTTTCTGCTGCACTGTCTCCCAGGTCACTTTCTACACTGAGCTAACATCTGCACAGAGGAGACAGAACCAGAGACGCTGAAGACGCTCAGGTATCAACATCTGTCAGCATCATCACACACACACACAGTGATGTCATCAACGCCTCGTCTGTCCTGCGTCTTTACAGTAAGATCACGTGTCTAATAATCATCAGTAAGAACGACCACTGAAACACCTCACGTGTTTTGGGGATTTAAACAGGAAGCTTGTTGCCATGGTTTCAGTGAGTCCGCTGTGGACTTCTTCTTTTTACCATTTGCTAACATTATGTCAAAGTTAGCATAGGCTAATCTGACCCCCCCCAACTTTAAATCCCTGCTCAACACTCACCTTTTTAAATGAGCCTTTAATGTAAAATCACACACGTCTTTTACTGTTTTAGAGTTTCACTTATTTTTATTTATTCTGTCTTTGATCCATTTTATAGTTTTTATCAATGTACGTGTATTGATTATTGATAAATGTTCTGAGCTGTGTGGTGATCAGCAGTCACTCGACTCACCTCCACTCTCACACCTGAGCTTTTCACCCCCCCCACCCCCCACAGTGTCAAATCCCTGCCTTCCAGTGATGGCACTATTCTTCACCTGAGCTGAGGTTTACCATCTGAACCTGCGATTCCTCGTCCTAAATGAAGAACACGTCGACAATAATCCAGCTCCGGCACACACACACACACACACACACACACACACACACACACAGACCTACCTCCTTCTCAGATTTCTTGGACTCCAGCAGGGGGTGCCAGTGTGCAATGGGCTTGCGTGGATAAGCCAGCATCTCGTTCCAGTGGTCCCTGCCAAGTCCCTCTGCGCTGCATCCAACCCGCATCACGCCAATAATCTCATTATGGCCGACCCTGTGGGCACAAACACGCACCGCATAAATACATCTGACTTAACCTGACGCGACACCTCGTACATCACATTGTCGTCGTTTGTAATTGCACAAAGAGGATTCAGGAATCAAAGGAGACGCAAATGTGAATCCAGATGTGCTGCTGATTGAGACAGGGAGTCTGCAGCTGGATGGCTCGGCTCTGTCAACGCAATGACATCATCTGCAAAGATCATTCAAACAACCCGGGTTAATCCTGTGGTAAAAAAGACACAAACCAGGGAGGATCTGCTCTTTTTATACACACACACACACACACACACACACACACACACACACACACACTCTGACCTTCTCTCTCTGTCAGCTGTCTACACTGGACCCACTTTCCTATTATAGCCTCCCTCACTGTAAATATGAAGGAGGCGTTCTACTTTTATTTCTCTGCTGTTTCTCATCTGAACAGGAGGAATAATAAAAACCCTTTTCAAACTGCTGATCTCATTTTCATTCACACTACGATTACGACCAATGAACTCAATGCTTTTTCACAAAACTGAAGAAAGTCAGTCACCTGTGGAACAGACAATCCTGGAAAACACCATCCAATCATCGTGGATCATCTCTTGTTTTTCCAGCTCTACCTTTAAGACCAAGAGCCTCGTTTTTATTTGGTCTTTAAAGACGAGCACAGAGGAAAATTTCCTCGTGCGGATGAATCTGAAAACATGTTTCTGAATCAAAGGAGGCTTTAATATTTTGTTTTCTGCCACAATCTTGATTTATTTTCACATTTTTAGACTCAACGTGAAGAAAAACACTTGTTTTGCAGCCACCTGTCATTTTCCTTATCAGTTCATGAAATGTCAACAAATATCATCAGTTTCTCCAAATCTCCTGCCTCCAGTGTTTTGTTCGTCTATTGATCGATTTAACCCTGTTATGTGTTTGTGTGCGTACGTACAGGTCGTAGTCCATGACGGAGATGTGCAGGCTGACGTGGTCCATGCTGTCCGGGGGGATGTCGAAGATGATGGCCTCGTTGTAGGTGGGGTTCAGGGTGTTCTTCTTGATGCTCGTCTTCTTCTTTTTCAAACGCCTGCCGTCGCATATGAGCGACACTTTGACATACGGATCTAAATGGGTGAAGAGGGAGAACAGTGAAGGACGAGGACAGAGACATCAGACAGAAGTCCCTCATCATGTCTGGGACGTTCTCCATGTTGAACATCTTGTTTAGGAATCTGCCACAGGAATAATTAGCCTGACGTTCAGGCTTAAAAAACACAGAGACTGCGACGCCAGTGTCATCAGTGGCCTACTTCATCAGCCAGTGTGTGTGTGTGTGTGTGTGTGTGTTGTTTATTGTACTGAAGCATGAAACCCTGGAGGACCTGGCATCAGTAATGTGCATAGATGCAGATGAGTCGATGCCTTGTGTAAACACACAGAGGCCGCAGAGAGCTTAGAAAGCTCGGCCGAGGAGAGGAGGAGGCTTCCTGCTGATGAATGTTGATCTCAATCTCCCATCATCCCTCAGTGGCAAATCGTCTGGTGTGATCCATTATGCTGCGTTTTCAGTCCGATGTAAGCTGCCCCCCCTGAATCTATAAACTGCAAACAAGAGTGCTCGTCTGGCATCCCAGTATGCTTGAAGGCACAATTTGGGCTTTTTACGACTCACGGGGCTGCAATAATGGCGGGCAGCTACCCCCACCCCCACCACCACCCCTCCCACCCCCCACCACTACACTTAAAAACTCAGAGCATTAAAACTGTGAGTCATGAAATGTCATCAATCATTTGGAGGGGAAACGTCACCTGAACTCTGACATTTAAGGCTCGATAAATGTCACTTTTTTTTTTTTTTTAAACAGGCGATATCTGTGTTTTTTTTAAGGGGGGGGGGGTGTGTGTGTGGAAAAGATCAGACTCATTAAAATAAACAGAACCACACACAACTATTTGCTGACAATGTCTTAATGTTGCATGTGATGAATATTAATAAGTGCTGAGCTCAGCAGAGGAGCGAGCTCCTCCACTGTCTGTTCGCTTCACCTGACAAAGCTCACAATCAGGAGGAGTGGGGGGGGGGGGGGGGGAGTCATGCAAACACACACAGAGGCACATAAAGCTACAGCTCATCCACACACACACACACACACCTGAGTATCCAGTGATGTCCATGGCCTTGAGGTTCCTGCACTTGATGACAGTAAGTGTGAGTCTGCCTGCGGTGGGCAGGTAACATAGTGAGAACATGATCTCTCCAAGGTCGACACTTTCCTGCGGGAACACACACACACACACACACACACACACACACACACACACACACACACACACACACAGAGAGAGAGTCAAAAAAGTCTTTTTAATGTTTCACATTTATATTCAGCTCAGATGATCCGGGGTGATGTACAATAGGAGCAGGATCTCTGGGATTAAAGTCTGGTTAGAGCAGAGACTCAGTGAAACACAAACCTTCTCTATCTGTTAAACCTTGATCACAAAATAGAAACTTTGTTGTGTGTGTGTGTGTGTGTGTGTGTGTGTGTGTGTGTGTGTGTGTGTAAAATATCACAGATTAAACACAGATTGCACAGAAATGTGTGCAAATGCAAAACAGTTCGACTCTTCCTGCATCAGCAGCTTCTGTTCTGGGAGCTGCTCAGATCAGTTTGTGTTTTGTACCAATAATAATAATAAAAGAAGAAGCAGAAGAAGAAGAACTTTTTTTGTGGGATTTCCTGCACAGACTGAGACCAGAGCACTGATACCTCTCTCATGTCTGTGCATACACTTTGGAGCTTGAGCCTCGTGAGGATTAATTTTGCTTTGCATGAAGGGTTTGACAAGAAGCAGAGAGAGAGAGAGAGTGACAGGGTGGGGTGGGGGGGGGCTGGTCTGCTCCTCATGTGTCATCATCATGGCTCCTAACAGGAGCATGGTTTATCCAGGACACGTTCTACAGAGCGGTGATCGTACAGTTAGTTAGCTCGTTAGCTCGTGACTAGCGGTGGCTGTTAGTGGTTTGGGGGTCAGAGGACACATTTGAAGGTCGATGACGTCACAGCGTCGCAACAAGCAGCCCTGTCCCAACCAAAAGGCTCCTCCAAATCCAGCCTCCTCTCACCTGCTCTAGGAGGACACACCACACCTGTCCTCCCTGGCCTCCCATATCACAGCTCAGATATCAGTTAGCGTCTTCTGTTTGTTTACATTGTGATGATGATGATGATGTTTCAGGCTGATTTTGTCCAAGTCGATGAGCTTCCTTTAGTTTAATGATGATTAATCCATGTTTTTGCCTGAAGCCACCTTTCTGTTCCCTGCCCTCCATGAACCGTCCTGTGTTGGACCAGACCTTCACAGACTAATGAAGCTGCTGCTCATTTGTTTAATTCGTCCACTGAACAACATGAAAAACAAACTGTGGTTTCATACAGTTACACAAACGAGATACAACGTGTTAATTAGTCGACGTTCGAGGCTCTGATGGTAGGTTGTTGTTGTGTTTTTAAGGTCTGGCTGCTTCGCTCTGCCTCCAGCTGCTTAATGAACACACCGTCATAAGATCGATCTCGTCTCACTTTTGGCAAGAAAGTGAAAACATGCGTCTCTGAAACTGTCCAACTGGTCTTTAAAGGAAAAACGTGTACTTTAAGGATTAATCCTCTAAGTCTGTGCTTGGATTCTTGTTTTGTATATTCAGTCGCCTCAGTTCCTGGAATCGAACACAAAAACATCCAGCCGTGTTTCTCTGTGACAGTATTGATCGTAACTCTGGATCATTTCCTGTCAAACCCAAAGTTAAAGGCCCAGATCTATCGAAGCGAACAAATGGGCTTCACTTCAAGTCCTCGAAGTTTTCCAGCTGCCAAAGTCTCTGTGATGCGTTTAAGGTCTGATTCTGTAATTACAGCCGATCGACCCCTCTACGCATCTGCCACACAGCAAACGTCCTCATTCTCATTGGCTGCACTTTTCATTACATTATCAAACTGCATCGTTTCTGATGATGGTGATCATCATCATCATCATCATCATCATCCAACATGATGCGAACGACTTGCCCAAGTAATCAACGGGTGAATCCATATTTTAGAGGCTGAGAGTATTTTCTAAAGTCTGAGTTACTCTGATACTAATTAAAATATTAGCTTCCTCTTGAAGTGGAGTCCTGGACACGTCCCCGCTGAGATAAGAGCCTCAAGGGGAATGAGACTGCTGTTATCTGTCCCGTGTGTCTTCTTAGCCCCAGTATTAAGGTCACACAGACCCCTAATCACTCTGAATGAGCTCGGTGAGAGTCCCACTGATTGGCAAATCCCAACACGTCTGTCTGAGTGCAGCGGTCTTAATGTCTCCTCGCGCACACGCACGCACAGCTGCGACTTGGCTTCTCGCCACGGTGGAAGTGCGAGGGATTTCATTTGAAGGGTGTGAAGGTTCAGCCATAATGTGAGAGCACAGCAGAAGAAGCACGTCGGCTGTTTGAGAGAAGCATGAAGTGACACTTGGATTGTCCTCGTGGAAACACAGGTTGTTTTGATGCCGGTCGGTAACACCTGTGCTGCCGCATTAACCGGCTCTCAGCCAGGTTGTCGGAGTCGCTCTACAGACGGTGATGTCAGACTGTCAGTCGCTCCGCCAGAATAAAACATCTGATATAACAGGCAGGAGAGATGGGTATATTTATATAGAGTTTTATATTTATAGTTATAAACATACTTTCACAAAATGTGTAAAATCTCCTTGTGGAGCTTCACGACCCCCCTGCAGTACCTCCGTGGAGCCCCTAGGGGTCGTGACCCCCCTGTTGAAGCCCTTTATAATATAACAACTCTTGGACTGTCAGGAAACATCATGGTTCCCTCAGACTGAGTCCTGTGTCGTCACGAGGCGACGCTTTCGCTCAAACACTTCAATAACCACTGGGATTCCTATGTTCATGGTCCCCAGAGGACGAATCGCATCAGCGTTTATCTCATCTCATCGCACGCTGCTGCTGCTGCCGTCGGGTCAAAATATCAGTTTGTTCATCGCTTCTGTTTTCATTTAATAAAAGCAGGATCCACTGATGCACACGACGTTTTGGAGCGGCTGCTGCTGGGACCAGGATAAAACTGAAGAGGAAGAAGAAACAACAACTTCTAAAATTAGATTAAAGGGAGACGCATTTCATTATAAAAAATAATTAGTTTACACACATAAGTGAGTTGGTTAATGATTTTCCCTTCGTCACATGCAGCATGTTTCCCCTGCAGTCGTGAAAATGAGTCTGTTGCACACGTCACTGACTCGTGTGTTTCTGCGTTCAGTTATTAAAGACCTGTTTCCATTATTGTTGAAGATAAGATGATGATGTTCGGGGTTTTTTTTTCCGCCGTAATTATTAGAAACAATTTATTTTCCATTGTAGAAGAAGAAGGTACGTTGTGCCTGTTGGGAGCTGTGATAACATCCAGCAACATGTTTTGATATGGATGCTTCGTCTGCTCGGTGAAGCCCATCCAAGCTGCTGGGGAGACGTTTAGATCACAGCTCCTGTCACCTGAGTGTCTTGCGAACACATAGCCAGGACGTTGTGTTTTCACATCTTCCTCGGGGCCATCGAATCACTGCACTGAAGCCGAGCCATGTTCGTTAAGCCGAACACAGTGTGTGTGCATTCAGCTGCTGCCAATTTGCCTTTCAGGGATTTGGATTTTCCAGGGACTTTGTTAAAAAGACTTACAAATCAACCCTGTGCTGAACTAAAGCGGCTGTGAACGCACCACACTTTCCTACTTTCCGTTCTTTTCGTTTTTGTCCTCTGCGTGGTTCCCATAGCAACTATTCTGTCCTCTACAGTATCCTACAAATCTCTCAGTATCATCATGAAGTCATCACATCCCTGTCAGGATCAATGACCCCTCGCTTTGCGCCACCATTACGTCCCAGTTCCCCTCATAGCACGGATTAGCTTTAGCATTACCTTTTATTTAGCAGATTTATTTTGTCTCATTCTTAGATTTACAACTAAATACCAACAAGATTTTATGAAGGTTTTATGTTCATAGCTTCAGCAGATCACACCCCGCTACAATGCTAAACATTAGCACTAAACTGACTTTAGCACTTAGCAGAGGGAGCGTTCGGTACAGTGCTCACTCACTGCACCAGTTAGCATTAGCTTGCATTTAGCTTCACTAGAGGTTACTCTGCAAAAAATGCTAAACTAAGCTGGTAAATGTGGTAAAACCAACACACACACACACACACAGAGGAGGAGGAGGAGGAGGAGGAGAGGTCTGGAGTCAGTATGTGATCTGGTCTCCTTCAGAGTTTCTATCTAACTCTTGTAGGCTGGAGTTATTGATGAACGTCTCTCCTTGATCTATGAACTGAGCGGAGCTGCTGCTGTTCTCACTCCCCTCGCTCGCCTGGATAACAACGACTCATTAAGCTGCTGCACAGCATCTTTCAGCGTTTCATCCAACCCCAGACTTTCATTACTCACCACTTAGTGTTCATTCTGTGTTTCTGTTTTGTTTTGTGTGTGTTTTTGTTTTTTGTTTTTTACTAAAATCCCACCATCTGTGTGTTCTTTATGTTGCCAGGCCCACATTTAATGCAGGCATGGGACTTTGTCACAAAATCACTTGGTCGCTCGATAACGTTTGTGTGCCAAGGAGAGGACTCCTGCGTTTCTGCCTCCTAAGCAATAACACTGAGATTATTGAACAATCCTTGAGGAAGCTCAAGTTCAACAACTGGAGGGAGGAGCAGAGGGGCGATGGAGGTGGTGGTGGTGGTGGGGGGGGGGGGGGGGGGGTTGTCTGATATAAGAGAGCTGGGGAGGTGATGGAGTGACGAGGGCTCAGAGCTGCCAGAGACGAGGCACTGAGATCCTGAAATTGGCCCCTGGACAAGTCACAGCGCCAACAGAGAAACAATAACATGAGGAAGCCGAGGCAGAAATATCCTCTCGTGTTTGAGCTGCTGCTCCCTTTATGTGTTTTAATATGTGTCGCTTATGTTTTTGGAGAACAAAAGTCTGATGCATTCACTGTCTGTTGATCTGGTGGTTGGGTTTTAATTCCCTCACCGTCGCATCAGCACTTTACAAACATTAACCAGACGCTTTAAAGAGATTCTTTAAATCTCAGGCTGCTGGCTGTTGGAAACGTTCAGATCAATGTTAAATTATATTTTCTGTGTATTTCTGTCCTGGGTCAATATCACATTCAGAACGGTTTATATAACTGGATTGTTTCTCAGGCGTTATTGTAAGAATCATCCATATTAATCAGAGCCATCTCTGGGTTGGACCTGATCCCAGCAGCTCCTGGGCGAAGGCAGGCGACATCCTGTACAGGTCACCAGTCTGTCACAGGGCGACATACGGAGACTAACAAACCATTCACACTTACGACTCATTTAAATTTGCAAATTAACCCAATGTTGCTGGTTTGGACGGAGGGAGGAGCACGTGCTCACTCCGGTGTTGCTCTTGTTGTTTGATAAGATCATCAGAGGTGTGGACTGGTCACAGCAGGACAGCCACAGGTGAAGGTGGTTTCATTACCGCGGGCTCAGCTCGGTCTGTTGGCCCAGTGCCGAGTGGTGTTGGAGCTCCAGGACGGCGACCTCACTGCCCTAAATGGACTGAAGTCGTTTTTTAAACCTGTTAAACTCACATTATCACCTTGCTTTGTTCTTTCTGCTGACTGGATGTGGACAGAGCCAGGTCAGTTTCTGCTCACAGCAGCACTGAGCTGTTGACTTTGTGGAGAACAGAGAGGAAGCTGGCGTCTGTTTGACCACGTCTCCAGATTTGTTCTGTCCTACAAAACCGCAACAGGAAGTGGAGGGAGATGAACGCTGCACCTGTCTTGTTACTGGTGAAGCAGCTGATGAGGTGAGTCCCCGACAAACCTGTGTTTCCTTCCTCTGGGTGTTAATGCAGCAAAGCCTCCTCCCACTGCACCAGCACACATCCAACACACCCTTTTATTCACAGCGCAGGCCTCAGCGCTCTGCTCATTCATCTGCTGCTGCAGCACCTGAAAGCATCGCTGCTGTCAACACCTTCACCCCGACGATCACCTGTCGTCCTGCGGGGAGGTGAGTACCTGCTCCCTGCTGAGCTGGTCCTGATGTTACCTTGTGGGGAGGACTCACACCTGTTAGACAGAGAGCCCGTCACCGATGCACTGATAAAGATCTGGTTTCCAATAATTCATGTAAAACAATCCAGAGTTACAGAGCCTGTGGTTCAGAGACATCTGTTCGCAGCTCAGTGATCCTGTTGTCAACATCTCCTTTGTGCTGCCTCATTTGAAAGAGTGATGGTTGATGTGCTGTCGAGAAAATGGTCTAAAAGCAAAGGAATCAGCCTATAAATTGTACATTAGCATCAAAATCTCACTCGTAATGCTTCTATAAATTATTCAGACATCGTGTGTCTTCAGTGGAAGTTCTCATCCTGCCTGCAAATGTGTCTCGTATAGATTCAAATAAACACTTGAGCTCATTCAGGTGAGTCGCACGGGAAGAAAATTTAAAAAAGCCAAACAGGTGCTTACACTGGTGGCGTAGTCGATGTCCCTCCAGATGTTCGTCTCCCTGGAGAGGTCCGACATCTCAAACAGGTTGTCCAGCACCACCTCCCCGATCATGTCGTGCCGTGAAAACCGGTCAAAGTCAAAGACGCTCATGTGCAGCTTCCTGACGGCCAGCTCGTCGTAAGGCACAGGGAACTGGAAGCTCTCGCTGAACGTGGGGTTCAGAGTTTTCCGGTGGACGCGGGTCTGGAACTTCTTGCGGTCAGGCAGCAGGTAGATCTTCACGTACGGGTCAGACGTGCCGCATAAGTCCTTGGCGGGCAGGTCCACTGCCTTGAGGATGTTGACCAGCAGGGCCTCGTTTTCATAGTCGTACTTGAGGGAGAAGTTAATCCTGCCACAGTTTTTGCTGCTGTTCTTGGACGAGTCCTCCGACTCCAGCGCCTTCTGCTGTACAGCTCCGGCTGGATGCGGCCGATGCTGGTCGGCTTCTCCACTTTGTCCACCTCATAGTCGTTGCCCAGGTCCAGACTGCCCACCTGCATCTGCCTGGGCAGGTGCCGTTTGAACGAATTGTGCCTGTGGTGACAGAAAAGACAGAAAGTGAAGTGTGAGAGCGGGAAACGCTGCAGGTTGTGTTAGGAGCTGCAGTGAAGATGAGCTGGGAGGTTTTGATCTTAATGGCTCCGTGCACCACACTGACCTCGGAGAAGCCGTTCAGACAGAGAGGCGACTGACTGAGTCGCAGCCACTGTCATCACAGTTACTCCCTGTGTGTGAGAGGGAACAACCAGTGGCCCGGGGCTTCTATCTGTTGTTTTTAAAAATGCATGCAAACAATCATGGCTGAGAGCTCGTCCACCCCTGCCACTGTCAATCTGCTGAGATGCTTTGGGATACAGATCAGAGGATGTCAGATTTACATCTGTCACTTTTTGGAAAAGGTTTTACGTGTCTGTTCTTTTGAGACGACGTACAGATTAAAAACGTGACCAGATCTGCTGCGGTTTGCTGCTGCGTCGGGACCCAACGCAGCAGCTACTGCTTTAATGAGAGGACAAATGTGCTTTTAAAGGACAAGTGCACACATGAGCAGAGCGGACGATGGATGCTCGCTTATTAACACAATGAGAACGTGTGGCTCTGCTGTTCTGCTGCAGCACATGATTTTCTCTCCCACTATATTCCATTAATTCTCATGAAGAAGCCATCACATATAATTAGCTTTACCATAATGACCTGTGGAGCGATGCCTCCGAGGCAGAGAGCAACACCATCCACAGTATTTATTATAATTAACGTTGTAGATATCCAAAGTGCCCACGTGAAACATGTCTAGCTCCACTCATTAGTGATGTATTCAGGATATTTGGAGCCTTCTGTGCCTTCAGTTCTGCTTGCGTGTGCACACATGCATGTTTTTGTATGTAACCATGAGCGTATTTACACATGGATGAGCACAGAGCACAGACAGTGGATGCGACTAACCGGGTGGAGGAAGCCGGCTCAGTGGTCTGTCTCTGCATGCGCTGCGTGCGGCGCAGGAAGTGCTCCCTCATGGAGAGCTGCACGTCGGTGGGGATGTCGGGAGATGTATGGCTTATCTTCACAGCCGCCTCCAGGAAACCCATCGAGCCACGGGGTCCTTCACCTTCTCTGTCGCCATGGTGACCGGCGGCTGCTGGGAGCTGGGCGGCAGGGGGCAGCTGCTGGAGCGGGCGGCGCTCTGGTCCGCAAGCAGGGGCGAGGGACGGGCTCGGGAAATGGGCCTTGGTCCGCCAAGGCACCCAGCACAGCTTCCAGGAGACGAACGTAAGAAGGCCCAGCAGAGCCAGGCCGCAGACCACAAACACACCGAGCAGGAGGCCAAAAGTAGCGTCTGGTGGCGAGCCACGGGGACCAGGGACGACGGATCACACAATATGGACAAACAGATGGTGATGACAAGGGTGAGAGAGGAGGAGACGGAGGGAGACATTGTATTAGAGCAGGATTTTTCACATGGCCCTGTGCTTCATCAGTGGCTTTTATATAAGACAGCGAGCCGAGCATTGTGGGAGATGTGCCTCATAAATATTAAAGCAACCTAAGAATAAGAAAAGAATAGTAGCATAGCAATGTAAACATAATTCAAATATGCATATGGTCTGTAGTCTCACACACACACACACACACACACACATACATATGTATATATACGTGTACAGACGAGTTTCTCACTGTAGCAGTAAAAGTAATTACTCTCTGACAAATGATAAAAAACCAAACAATATTATCTGTTTGAATTTAAAAATGACTCGTGGGAACAGATCCACGGTGTCAGAGGGCTTCCTCTGAGAGTCTCACCATGAAACAGATAAAAAAAAAAGCGCCGGTCGCAGTCAAACTCATTTATTTTCTCATATTTTTGAATAAGCTTCCTGGGGAACGAGCAGCACACAAAGACCTGGAGACGCACCAAGAATGCTGACGAGCGCTCTGCACGGATTCACAGAGGGGGCCGAGGGACAAAGGAACAAACACGCTGGAAAACATACAGCGCCGTATCTCTGGCTTTTCGCCCGTGGGACGCTTCAGCAGAGTCAGTGCACTCTTGATTTTTAACGTAAACATATTTCACCGGCTGATACTCTGAGTTTTCTCTCTCTGCGCTCGCCAACTTTCAGCAGGGATTGAATTAAACTCCCTGAATTCTGCTGGAGTGTTTCTTTTCCTGCGAAGTCTGATTGCTCCGATTTATCTACAATAACCCACAGTGAGGAGCGTGTGAGTGGCCTCAGCAGAGGATCCCTGAACTCCGGTCTCCACAGAGCACTCCAGAGATAACAGGAAGCTGCTTCAAGGCTTCACTGAATCAGCTCTTTCTTCCTTCATAGCTGCTCGGCTCAACCTTTAAAACACGAGCATCGACGAGCGCTTGAACCTGCAGGTGAAGGTTGAGCTTCCTCCGTGTGAGGTTTTTTTTTTTTCTATCTACCTGGGGAATCAGACGACTGCAGGAAGTGAGGAAGTGAAAGTGGAAAAATGTTCCATTACACATCAAAGTCCTGCACTCGAGATCTTTGAGTGCTGTTTCCAGATAACTGCACTTCTACTTCAGACTCTTCATCCACATGTCTGAGGGAACGATTTCATGTTCCTCCATATTTTACAGCTACGCTCACAGAGGAGTCGGGCCTGGCTGGGTTTGCTCTGTTGGAGGCCACTAACCTTCTCAGACAGTTTCATTTCCGTTGTTATGATATTAATCATCTTAACCTTGAGTTTCCTCCCTGCAGGTTCACAGCTGCTCTCCACTGTGGTCAAACTTTCCTGCTTGACTTCAGGCTCCAAAATCCAGATTCTAGAGTTTAACAGCAACTCAATACTTAAAATACTGACTTTTATACATCTGTAAAATGCCAAGGCCACTTCGCCATGAAACAGCAGTGAACATCTGCTGCACGTCTGCTCAACGCCAACAACTGAACAACTGTCATCAGAGTCTGACGTCTTTGTGACTTTACGTTAACATCTGGTGCCAGATGCAGGAGGATAGGAGGATATACAGGAGGATATATATCAACCTAGATCGAAAGTTAAACTTATATTTGATAGTTATCAGTTATTTCCAAGCGTATTTGGTCATAAATAAATAACGTGTAGTTAAAATCAAGCCTGGTGCAGAAACAGATCTGGTCTCTACACAGACAGCTGTTCTGCTGAATGAACATCTGCACAAGCCAGCGGCAGGTTATGGAAGGTGGTGACGAAGGACAGGTGATGTCACGGCGTCGACGTCCAACTTCATTTAATGCATCAAAGTCATGTTTTCTGTAGTAAAAGTAGAAAGTAAATCCGGCCGCTGGTCTGTGATGTCAGCTCATCTTAAAATCACAACAACTACGTCCATCTTCAAAATGTCCTTAAACGACCAAGAGACATTTTCCACCTTATGTTGCACAAATTAAAGAGCTTTTCATGTCCCAGAATTCAAACCCAACACAGTGTCCACGAAGGCAAATATACAGCTTAGGCGAGCGGTGGACAGGATTTGAAGTCTGGAGGATTTATGCCTGAGGAGGATTTCTCAGCTGTCCACGGCCCTGGCCTCCCCGTGTCATCTGAAATTTCACAGAGCTCTCGGCAAAAGCTTCATCTTGACTGGACTGTCGCTGGCTGGCTCTTCATCCGCCGTCACGGCAAATTGGAGTTGACCCCGCGCCGCACACCGAAACACGCCTGTAAACACACAGTGGTGACAATCTGTCGCCGCAGAACGCGTTAACAGGTCAGAAATCTGGGTTTGAGTGAGTCGAGTAGAGTGAGCGAGTGTCTCTGGTTTGTTTTTACTTCTCCTCCAACAGCCTTCAGAGTCTTCACCGTCTGACAGACAGAAACGGCTCCATTCAGACTAAACCGAGCCTCAGTCGTGTCAAAACGTTGATGTTAAGGAGTTTTTATTCCTTGACTTAATTTGACGGATGCTGAAATCAAGCTCCAACTTCAGCGACTTAAGTTTCCGTAACGCTTTGATTGATTGAACAGGAGGTCGGGGCGACAGCTCGAGTCCTGCTTCTTCAGCCTGTGTTTGTCGACTTTCAGGAACATCATCAGCTTCAGCTCAAACAGAATTAACGTTTAGCACTTCCTGCGTGTTTCTGAGTCGATTTGATCCTGAACAAAACTTCAAAACACGAGCATCACAGGACACGTTACAGCTGCAGCTCTGCACAAAATACATGTCCTGTGTCTCCAGGGAATGACAGCATGTGACCTTATTAGTGTCTCTATGTATTTCCACTCTGTTTCTACTGTTTCTATCACATATCACACACATTAATGGAGGGCGATGAGGCTGCCAAATATCAGGGGGGTTCTGGGAGATAAAATGGATTCTGCAGTGTTGTTGGATATCGTGTGACTTCAATGCAGAAGTCTGAAAACCCACTGTAGTTCAGCTCATCCTCGTCTTTTCTATATATCTATGGGAAAGTAAGTGATTGAAGGAAACCCAGCTGCGGTCTGCGCCTGAACTTGGATTTGTCGAAGAATCAGCAGCAGCGTCTCCTCCTCCTCCTCCTCACGGTTTAAAAACCTCTGCACCACAGCAACACTAGAAATGTGCGAGCACACTGGCAAACATGCGAGGTGGAGTGTTTGTGCAGTGACCTTTCGTTCACATCGCAGCTGTAAAATTACACTGCTGCTCCACCAGCTATCACTCTTTGAACTTTTGCACTCTGTGTGTGTGACAGAGCGCAGACCTGGCACAGAATCAAGCCTGAGAGTGTGAGAGTTTAAAGCACATAGTAATCAAAGCGGCCGGATGTGTGGCCACGTGCTGTCGACGTGTGGTATGATGAGGTTAATGAGTCTACTACAATCAGTTAAAATAGAAGTGATGGAGGTGTCGCGGTGCTAATTCCTCCTCCTCTCCAGCCCGCGGTGGTGTAGAGATGTTGTGTATATGCAGAGAGAGAGAGAGAGAGAGTTAATGATGCAGCGATAGTGAGACAGAGACAGAGAGCCGGGGCGCGAACGTTAACGAAATAGAGAGTGAAAGAAAAGCCATTGTTCTTCCTCTCCAGACAGATGGGTAATGGAGCAGAGCTGTGTGAACATTTTCCTCCCATCGCGCTCAACCTGCGCTGACAGCGTGAGACTGGGCCGACCTCTGGGGTTAGCGCTCGTTCAATGACTGCAACCCACGCCACGGAGGAGTGGGACAGTCACTATCCTGCAGTCAATCAAAAGGGTTCTCCTGGTTCTTCTGTGCTGGAAACACAACTGATGATCAATAGTTATTCAGTCCGTAAAGACTGTAAAGCTCCTTCCTTCAGGTGGGATTCAGAGCAGGTGCAAAGGTCACGGACGTGAGGAGACACTGTGTGAAGGATGGGAACTTACTTTTTGGAGAATGAAACATACAGATATTGACTGATTGATTGATTGATTGATTGATCTCTGTCCTGAAACACATCAGGCTGGACCAGTGTTTGGTTTGCGCTCCGAGCTTCCTTCAGGACCCGTCTCCATCTCATCAGGTGTTTCTGAGGAGGGCGCACAAATTTAATTAACGATTGTTTTGAAGTGGAGTCAGAGAGCAAAGTGAACCCCGGGGGCTCCCCCCCCACCTTCATCAAGTGCTTTCAAAATCTAACCTGGTTTCCACGGCAACCCGGTCATTAGAGAGCATATGCAATCTCTGTGTTTGCTGTCGTGGATTTGACTCATCTCCAGTCACTGAATTTTAAAGCACATGACATCAGAGAGAGAGAGAGAGAGAGAGAGAGAGAGAGAGAGAGAGAGAGAGAGAGAGAGAGAGAGAACTACTGTTGTTTCATTTTATATAAATCATTAATTATTATTATTTTATATAATAAATATCTGTAAGGGGTTTTCAGGGTGGTTATTTTATGGCCTTAGTGAGTCAGAGGGTAAAAATCAGTTCAGAGAGAAACCACAAGGTCCCTCCAGCAGCAGCAGCAGCTCCAGCAGCAGCAGCAGCAGCAGCAGCGGCAGCAGCAGCAGCAGCAGCAGCGGCAGCAGCTCCAGCAGCAGCAGCAGCAGCAGCAGCAGCACAGCAGCGGCGGCAGCAGCAGCGGCGGCAGCAGCAGCAGCAGCAGCTCCAGCAGCAGCAGCAGCAGCAGCAGCTCCAGCAGCAGCAGCAGCAGCAGCAGCAGCTCAGCAGCAGCGGCAGCAGCAGCGGCGGCAGCAGCAGCAGCGCAGCTCCAGCAGCAGCAGCAGCTCCAGCAGCAGCAGCAGCAGCAGCAGCAGCAGCAGCAGCAGCGCAGCAGCAGCAGGCAGCAAGCAGCAGCTCCAGCTCCAGCAGCAGCAGCAGCAGCAGCAGCAGCAGCTCCAGCTCCAGCAGCAGCAGCAGCAGCAGCAGCAGCAGCAGCAGCTCCAGTTCCTTCTGCACAACAACAAAATATACATTAAACTGTCAAGATCAATTAACCCACATTAAGTAGGTAGGAAACATGTCAACAGCGACATAACAGCTAATATATGTGGACACGTCTGAGCTGTTTAGAAGAGAAGCCCTCTGCAAGAATATCATGAAATTACTGCCATTTAAGAATCAATATTATTGATCAGCTGCACAGGATCATGAGCCTCTTTAATATCAGACTTTTATGTGACACATTTTTACCTCCACAGTCATCAAGCTGCCGTTGTTGTTTCAGGTGGGGCAGGTTTCTTCTGTCAGACAGATCAACATTTACTCGTCAAATATTTTTCTCTTTTAAGAGGAAAGCGCTGCGCACTTTAAGGTGAGGTGAAAGGTCACTTATCAGATTTACAAAGTGCCAACACAATCAATTATAAACAAACCATAAGAGTTTTGTCCATGTGAGGAACATAAATCAGATTTAACACACAGTGCAGTTCCTCTTTCAGCTCTTTGTGCTGTGTCCTCTTTAGGACGGACAGTGAAACAGAGACAGGTGGAGGGTCCAAGGAAATATTAATAACCAGTGGGAGGGCGTTCGCTTTTCTGAAAGTGAAACAGAAGATTCAGCAGCTTCCGCCCCGACTCCGACTTCTCTCAGTGATCAATAGCAATAAAAGGAGCGGCTCGGCCATGTTGGTCTCCTCTATGTAAAAGCAGAGGTCTGAGGACGGCGGTGGTGGTGACGGCCGTGCTGCACAGAGGAACAACAACAGATCCAACAAAAGAAAAACATGCAAAGCTACAAATAAAATCTTTTGAGGCTCCAGTTTTTCACACACTAATATCTCTGACTTCTCTTCTCCAGCCTGAACAGAAGCGTAACAGAGATCACGTACAGCTGACATGTTGTTCCAACCAAAATGGAACTAATTCAGAAACGTTCACTTTAATCAACGACGTCGCAAAAGTAGGCAGCTGATCTGAGCCGCGCCTCGGCCTCATGGTTCACTACAATCTCCTTAAACTGTAAATGTCTCCTGGACACGCTGGGTTCAAAGCTGCCAGTGGTGCCTTCACCACGTCTTCTTACCCCAAAGGAGTGAGGGAGGGAGGGGGGGGGGGTAATGCGCTCTAATCTTGATGTGGGTACCTCAGCCATTTTTGGATTTCTGTATCCCGTGGTGTCTTTTTCAGAGTGATCAGAAAATCCCATAATCCCCCAGATCCTCAAATCCTAAAGCCCCACCACATGTGAAGAGGAGTTTAGACCCCAGCAGCTGAGCCTGAGGTGCGAGGAGGAATCTGAGACTGTGGGGAGAGAGATAAAAAAACAAGACGTTCACACTCGGCGCTGGTGAGAAGAGCTGGGCCGGCGTGTCTTAGTAATTATCCTTAATGAGAATATTCAGAAACTATCACTCTGCTTTAATCTGGATCCGATGGTTTCTAGCACTGCAGCAAAAACACAACACCCTGCGCCGCTGTGTCGGCATAACAGTAAAAAGTGGACGGACCTTTAAAGACGCTACAGATAAAGATGTGTTTTTCCACATTATGGGATGTGAGCGCTGCGGCCTGAAGCCAGGAAGCTCAAGGCTTCTCAAGGAGCTGCACCTTCTCTGAGAAATCCACCGCAGTCGGCTCCGTCGCTCGGCTGCTCGTCAAAGCTGAGACCAAACTGTCAGGTGGAAATATGTCCAAATATTTTACAGCTGTCTCTTCTGATCCGACTCAGCTCAGACTAAATGTGGGACAGGTTCAAGGAGAGAAGAAGAGCGAGAAGAGATTTTTAAAACCACATATTTTACCATGAAGGTGAGGTTCAAGTGTCTGACAGCGTGACGTGATCGACGCCGCTCGAGTTTACAGAAGAAGAAAAACAACCCGAAGTGTGATAAAGTCAGTTCTGAGATGCAGAACTTTTCTGAGACATTTAAAGATCCGGCGTCAGATGGAGGAACACACACACACACACACACACACACACACACCACACACACACAACATGGTGCTCAGTGCTTCGCTGAACAAGCTGCTCCACTCAGACTCCATCTTTTAGGCTAAGCTAAAGCTAACTAGCTGCTGACTGCACAGTGACTTATGGTCTAAAGACATGAGAGGGGGATCATCTTGTCAGAAAAGTAATAAGTCAAGAGTCTCAGACTTTAATTCCTTTAAAGGTCTGTCTGGTAAATAAGATCTGACGAATGTCTCTCCGGAGAGTCTGCAAGGAGGACGGGCTCATTTTGACTGTTCTGAGGAAAACGCACACACGTGGTGGAAACCAGTGAAATATTTAGAGCTGTAAACACACACACACACACACACACACACACACACACACACACACACACACACACACACACACACACACACTGCACAAAGTATAAAACTCAGTGACAAGAGCCGAGTCACTCACGATGACGTGACCTTTGTTTCAACTCCAGTTTAAAAAGACGTCACTGGATTCACTGTGACATGTCAAACACCCACAATGCATTGGACCACACGACAGATGTCGGCATTAAAGGGGACACGTTATGTAAATGTCACTTGTTGAAGGCTCATTAACATGTATTTGGGGGTGTGTCTTTCCTTCTGGCCTCAAAAGGTGAGAACTGACAAAAACATCTGTAATTTGCTCCACAGGTTAAAATCCATGTGGTGTTTCGAGCTGTTCTCTCAGCTGTCCCATAATGATGTCATTAGTTTTTGAATTTGCATAACACCACCCCTACCTGGTACCAGGAGAAGGGGTGGGCGGGGCTAGCGGTGGTTCATGTGCATTTAAAGGGACAGGGCACTGAAACCTGAGCTGTGATGTTTGATCCTTGGGATGTTTTGACCGAAGCACGTCCCAGACACGTCTCTGAGACACCTGGACACCTGACACCTGGGAACTGTTTCAATCTGTGGGAACGGGACAGAACATGTCTCCTTTAATGACTATACTCACCACTGCACCTGATCACATGATCACAAACCTCAGGGACGACTCTCAGCTCATCATCCCTCTGATTCCTGCAGCTTACGGCCGCTCAGCTTCTCGGCCGTTACCTCCCTGCACACATGAAATATCACCCGCCCAGATGCCGGACGTTTGCAAAGTGCCTTGCAGAGCTGCTTCTATTTCAGAACTTCCTCAGACATCTGTCATGTTACAGTTTCCAGCCGGCGTGATGTACGACGTCTTCCTCCTGCCTGATTTATAACGACATCTTCAAAAATCAGCTCCTTTTAAATTAATTTTCCATCACCCGAAAGGCACACACACACACACACACACACACACACAGATATATATGTTTTTTCTGCTTTACTCTCTGCCTTGTGTTCCCACAGCCTCACAATGTAATGACTTGAGTTTCCCTAATGGACTTCAGAGGGTTCATACAATGTGCTCAATAATCCGCCCAGGAGAGACTTTCTCTGAGCTGTTATCTCCTCCACGAGTGTGAAGTTAATCAAAGTGCAGCCTCTCTTCTCCTCCACATCTTCACATCCTCCACATGATTCAAAAACCGTTGTCATCCATCCAGGGAAGCTGAATAATAATCTCATTACCAAACTCAATGCGTTTTGACCGAGCACGCTCTCTCCCATCCTGTCAGATGTCGTTTGACTGCTGTGTGTGGTGCGGCCAGTTCGAAGCCTGGGGGAGGGAGGGAGGGAGGCTCCCCCGGGGGGGGGGCATGTTGAGCTCAGTCCAGTATTAGCATCTGGTCCTATCACACAATTAACCTGCTTGTTGACCAGAAGCCCCTATCTCTGCTGCGCAGCTTCCAGCGTGCCAGGTTGCCTTTATTCATGGCGGCAGTGTTGCAGAGAGCAAATATTGAAAATAGATTGCACGCCTTCAGAGGCCGGCGAGGAGAAAATAAAGCCTCAAAAATAAAATAAAATAAAGAATCTGCCTGGTAGATGTTTGCACATTTGCATTTCACACGACTCGTGAGAGATTGTGTAGGCTTGTGCAGAAATCAATCTGTTACTCATTAACACTTAAGCTGCATTTTGACGTCCCCGAGGCAGATCACAAAGGAAGAGCATTGATTTACTTTAAATCAATCATCTGCAGCGACACCTGATGGATGACAAATGTGGTTTAAAACATGCAAAAGATGCAGAATTGAAGGCATTTTCATGGTGAAGTTAGACTCTTTAAATCAACTTGTAAATATTTTCTGCAGAGTGTAGATTAGATGAAGCTCTGACAGAGTGTTTCGAGCTGAGCCGAGCAGGATGTCGGCGTCGGTGCCGTCGCCGTGAGACTCTGAAGATTTGTGTTGTTTACTCAAATAAAAAGCATCGGTTATGTGACTTTTGGGAAATCTTCCTCTCCGCCCTCAGGAGGAACTAAAGAAGCCGACGCCTGCATATTTATGAAGCTCTTCCTAAACAGCGGCGAGTCAACTTCAGTCCGGAGATGTTGAGTCTCACTGTGTCGACACTTTCAACTCAAGCGCCACACACAGATCATCAGGTCAAGAGAGACGTGTGTCGCCCGTAAGTCGGCGCTGGATTCACTGCCTTATAAACACGTGTTCTCTGAGTCCAAACTAACCACAGACATTTTGAAAGAAGCTGTTCAAGTCCAGTCGAAGCAACAGACTTTGCATTCAGAGGCTCATCAGACACGATTTATCAACTCGACTGTTTCGTCTTTCTCTTCCGAACCGTAGAAATCACAATGGACTTCATGATATGAAATAATCCAGCAGCCTGTCTCGCATGCAGCTCCACAATGCGCCTCGCACGTCTTCCTGCATCAGCTGAATAACAGAAGCACAACTTGAGGTGAGAAATTGCTGAATGTGGACACAATTCCCAGGCTGCGACTAACACGTAGCGTTTCATTCATGCTACGCCTGAGCCGTTCAGCTCCATCCTCTCTCTGCAGGCGTTCACACACACACACACACACACACACAGTGCTGGCACATACAGATTCCTCTCCATAGTTCAGGTGTTACGAGCCCCCTGATCTCCCGTCACCTCGTCATCATGGCCTGGATCAGTTAGGTAACATGTCATTTCCCGAGCCACCTGACCTGTGCTACATCTGCATCCTGCACTGATCCATCATCCTGCACAGCCTTGTCTCCGAGCCTCGCCTCATCCCTCCATAACTAATGGATTTTCACTGTACAGGGAGCCATAAATATTATATCCAATATGGAGCCATATGATGTGTTTTAAATCTGAAGCACGAGGATATTGTAAACCTGCTCGAGTTAGGGGACCTATATAAAATCACAGACATTACAAGGGTGGAGCGCCTCTATCGATTTGGCCCGTGCCTCCTGCGTGCCACTATATGGATGCTTTAATTTCCATGGTTATCACAATAAAAGCGAGAGGCTGCAGTCTGGCCCCGGTGAAAACAGCTAAAGCTCATTTTCAGTCTCAGTAATTTCCACCACCGGGGATTATAAATGGATGTGCTACATCCATTACGCACAGAAGTTGTAAGCACCTGGTATTGTCGATGAAAGCTTTTGCTCTGCTCAAAATGCTTCACTGCTCTGAAACATCGCATTGTTAATCATGACGAGTAAATATGACAAGCAGCCGCCGCACGGCCGGCCATGTGCACCGGAGAGGGCGTGAGTGATGTGGGAGCGGGGAGATGCTATAGCCCCTCTTAATCTCTCTGATTAGGTTCAGGAGAAAATACGTGGGAGAAACATAATAGAAATGTTAATATGTTTTTGGCACACGGTCTGAGAGCCTATTAAAATGTTTGATTGTTTACCGGGGGGGGGGCTGCGAGGGCAGAGGAGATTTAACTGGGTTTGTTTCAAAGACAGAGCGACGCAATTAATATGTGTACATTACATAAACATTAGTACGTATTACTGCTGTTGATCTGTTGAAGTAACAGTTTTAGGAGATAAATGTTCAACAGGTTGAAAGAGCCTGTTTTCACTTCACATTAACTCTGCAGCAGTGAAAACCTGAGACGGTTCAACAGGACAAACACAGGCTGACGTAGCCTCTGTGACACCACCACACGTATGATTGTGAAGCCTGGATTTGAAGCTGAGAGTGGGCTGCTTCACCGCCGACAACTTGGCACCTAGATTCCTCCTAACAAATCCAGAGCTGGACAAAGAGGCGGAGCCTGTGTGGAGCGTTTCCTGCGTGGAAGGTACAAACAAACAAAGTTTATTATCACTAAGCATAACATCTCGAAAGATAAATAAGATCTAACTTTTTTTTTTTTTTTATTCAGCTACAAAGAGATTTTGTCACTTTAGGAACGAGCTGGCCGTTTCCCACTGTTCCCAGTCTTAAGGCTAAGCCAAGCTAAGCTAAGCTAGGCTAACCGCCAGCTGGCTGCAAAATGTGAACGTGTCCTGTTTTGGGACATAAGGTTTCATATTTTATTTAATCACATTTAGAGCCGACTGTCCAAGGACACATCACATTATGCTCATCACACTGGGGAAAAAATGTCACCACATCAGATTTCTTTGCGGGGGGGGGGGGCGGGCGGGCAGGACCTTACTTTGACCTGACCTTCGGCCTTGGGGTTTTGAATGATGGCAGCAAACAACAAGTCAGCATGAGGAAATGATGCATCCATCACTGACTCCTGCTGAATAAACCAAGGCCTGACATTTGGGGCCCACGTGCTCAGGAGCCAGTCGCCTCATGATGCATTACAGCTCGACTGATAACAAGACAAATGGCGAGCGCGAAGCGTTTTATCATAACGGGAACGTTATCAGGCCGAAGACGCGCTGCGGCTACCAACTACCAGCAAAGGTTCAGCAGCTGAGGCCACTCACTTGTCCGACAGCTTGAGGACTGATTACTGAAGCTCTCCACATGGTTTTATATATATGTGTGTGTGTGTGTGTGTGTGTGTGTATAAATAAGTGTGATATTCTTTAAAAGTGAAATCACTCCGGAAAGTGTCCGCCTTCTATATTTAGTTTAGATCCAGCACAACAGCATTTCTCTCTGGTGTGAAACATCCCAGGATGACGCCTCCATCACAGACACTGTCCTTATCGACTTTTCCCTCAAAACACCGCGCGTTTGAAGAAAAACTAAATTTATATTCTTCTGTAGGACGAGTGAACCAGTGCCTGTAGGGCGTTTTGGTTTCTCTGTTGGTGGTGAGATCACAGCGCTGAACAACAACAACAACAACAACAACAACAGGTTGTGTGGAAGCTCGTATGGCAGCAGCATGAGTTACAGTAAGAGCCAATAAGTGAGATTATACTGTAATAATGTTTCATCAGTAATTTGGCGAACACAACAGTGTGACTTACTAATGGAGGTCAAACTATACTTTACATCCAGTCCCTCTGCTCGTGCTTCTTAATGGACAGTGATTCTCATTATCATGAAACAGATTAAGAGTTTGAATTATGTTAGGGATGTACGATAACTATCGGTACCAATAATTATCGGCCCAATATTGGTAAATCTTGGACAGGGAGGACAGATGGTTTGAAAGAGGAGTCAAAGAAGCCATCTATGTAAAAGTGGAGAAGCCATCGCTAAACAGGGGAGGGGGGTCGGCACACCATCCTATCCCCCATTTACAATGTCGCCCTTTCATCTGTACCCAGAAGAGTCAACAACTTAACCTCAGACGACTCTCAACGATCGTCATCCACCAGGGGCTCACCTGACCCTAACGACTGTCGTCCACATGAGACCACAACAATGGTCAGGTGAAACCAGTACTGTCACAGGTACTGTGGTGGACCCACCCACAAGAGGTTAAATACCTGGGTCCTACTCCACCTTCTTGGTCAGACTAGTGCAGACTAGAGAGACTGATGCATAGGAACTGATGAAGCCGCTTGGATAAGAGGCGAAACGTCTTCCACAGACAAATACAAGTCCAGTTGCCTTCGATTCAATTTGAGAGAGAGAGAGAACAATGACCTGGATGAATGAGAACATTCACAGAGATACTGGTACCAATAATTATCGGCCCGATATTGGTACCAATAATTACCGGCCAAAATACACAGATAAGTCAGATAATGACATTTTTTGGTCGATTGCAAGAGCCAATCATAATCAGCCAACGTTGGCAGACACAAATAAGTTGATATTTGAAGAGTCCTAACTGCTGTCAGCAATATAAATGTCAGTTATGTGTCCAACCTTTGTTGTTTGGTGAAAAACCCCAGGAGTGTTTCAAATGTACAACAATTTGACGGTAACATTAGTAAGACACTGACTCTGATACAGGGTTAATCAATCAATCAATCAATGCAATAAGGGACTAAGAGTGATAACGATGTGAAATAGAAATCTTGTTGGTCAGACAAAGCCGTCGTTGTGACGCATCGTCTGGGACGGCAGCTTTTTTTTGACATTTGACGGAAAATAAAATAATTAATGTGGAAGTTAATCATCAGATTCTTTCTGCAGAAATGTTTTCTCACTGCTCTGTGACCTTCATTAACTCGGCCCTGACTCACTTTTGCTTTTGCTTTGGGGAAAGCAGTGTCACTCATCCTTCACTCTGTCTTCCTCGTCTATCAAAGAGCAGCGTGGAAAACCTCGTGTTAGCGCCTCGACCTTTTCACCTGGCACTGACCGTCACCTTCCTCAGCCGTCACAAGCAGCAGGTCACGTCCACTAATTAAAGTTAAACCAACGAGGCGCCAGATAACAGGCCAAAACTGAACGCCTTCAACTGCCGAGTCTGTCGTCTGACAGAGGTCGTTCATGAGGGAGGACGACCGTCTGATCTTGTGATGCATCCTCCCTCTCACTGACTGACTCAGGAGTCACAAACTTTAATTAACGTTACACTGATTATTTAAGAAACTTAACACGTTTAAAGCAGCACTTTAAAGAGCCTGAGAAATGTGAGTGTTGGACACAAGCTGCAGCTGCTGTCATCACTCCTGTGGCCACTAGGAGGACAACTGGAGGACAGACATGTGTTTTGGGCCACCGAACGTGTTTTCGTGTTTCGGACGTCGTCATCTTTATATAGTACAAGAGGTTACAGCGCTTCATCTTCTTCAGGGATGGAGGGATCGTGAAGTAAGGAGAGGGCCTGAGGCTAGCTAGTTAGCATGCTAATTTCAGCAGAAGATAAAGACAACAGTTAACAATGTTTCTTTTAGATGTGTAAATAAACTGCTGTTAATGCTAACGTTAGCTATGTAGCAGAAGGAGGATGAGAAATTCAATGAGAGACGTGCTAACAGCAGATCTCGATGCTAACATCAGCTAACGTGTGTACTCGCCACTCGCCGCCACTTGTGTACTTTGTGTTAATGCACAGTTTGTCAGAAAGACGCAGCTTGTGAATGAAAAATTCAATAAGAGACTCGCTGAGAGCAGAACTGGATGAATCTGGGCGTTTCACTAAAATGGATGTGGCTGTCAACACTCACACCTCCGGACATTTACACTTCAGCAGCAGCAGCTTGCCTCTGTACAACTTCCTCTCCTCGCTGCAGCATTTGGATTCACTCCCTCTCTCATTTGCTTGATTTAACATTTGCTAAACAGTCACTGTCTTTACAGCATGTCCTCTTGTTTACAAGAGCAATACCATTCCTCCTCATGGACAGCGAGGGTATTGATCCAGACTGCAGGCCTGTCAAAATTCAGCCCAATCTTATATCACACGGAAACAAACTGTACCTGGAAGAGCTCAGTGTTGTCTTATCCCTTCCTCCAGCCGTGCGTTCCCAGCTGTGTGCTTTACCGGGTTTATCACGCCGCTGTGCTCCATTGTTCACATGCTAAGCTCCCTCATAGGGACGTTTTACCGTCCAGCTTTGGTGAGTGACATTTTAACAAGAAGTCATAAAACATGTCAGAGGAGAAAGGGAGGAAGACAAAATACCAGAATCCTTAATCTGCTCACAAAGGAAAGCAAACTGCCCCTGTGGCTATGCTGATCACACACAATTATGTCAACGCTCAATACACACACACACACACACACAGACACGCATGCATGTATGCACATGCGCTTTGTAACCATGTGCATCTGCACACATCTGCACGCACACGTTTATGCATCCACAGCCCTGCCAGGAAAGGGCCACCAGGGTCCAGTCATGGCAAGAGCCAGCAGAAAACTGATAAGGCTGGCTGAATTCGTTAAAGCCAGCCTCCCCCCAGAGCTGCTGCTGCTGCTGCTGCTGCTGCTGCTGCTGCTGCTGCTGCTGCTGCTGCTGCTGCTGCTGCTGAGGGGAGGAAATGAATACAAGCTCTGTAGGAACAGGTGAGGGGAGGTGGGGGATCCAAGTGAACCGCAGAGACAAACATAAACAGGATTAAAACTGAGCTCCACATAACAGGTTGCAAATCTTTGTGTAAGATATTTCCAACAATAATTTCTCTCTCTCTCTCTTTCTAACATCCTGAAGTACTTTAAATCCCAAGTGACAACGTGGCAGACGATGATCAGAATAACACGATTTCCCCTCACAGACAGGCTGACGTGAGACGCACAGGGTATCCTGCTGTATCTCTCCTCTATTAGCCCCACAGCCCTGGTGTTTCATCAAAGTGTCATGATGCACGTTGATCAAACCCAGCATGAGAGAGGAGGAGGAGGAGGAGAGGGTGGAAAAAAAAAAAAAAGTGACACAAGCATGTGCAAACAGAAACAGACAGAGACATAAATAGAAAACAGTGACCTGACTTCACATTTGACGCTATGCAGCGGAGCGAGCCTCCTCGCCGCTGTCACACAGGTGGAGCTCTGCACATGAAGCATTAGTTCAGTTTGTTCAATAATTGATAAAAAGCTGTGGAAAGGACAAGTCAATACGCCGCCGGGTCTCATCACGCGGCTTCAGACAGCAACATAATGGGCAGAGGTGTGTAAGAGCGAGGCGGAAAGTGCAGCTGCAGACACGTCCACTCTAATCAAATATTAACGTGGTGCTTCATAAATGAGAATGAGAAGAATGTGACGGAGCCACAGAGGCAGCCCCCCCCCCCCAAGAAAAAAAAAGTAGTTTGATACCAGCATGTGTAATTCAGAACAGTCGACCTGAGAGGTTACGACAGGATTAATGACTGGTTAACAAACAGAAAAGCCACCGCTGCTGCTGCTGCTGCATCTGAGAGTGGAGCACCGTACGTTTCGCACTCTCTCTACCCCCACACACACACACCCTCCTCCCCACCACCAACAAACTGGGAAACCTGCAACCTGTTTCACAGCACCGCTCACACCCGGCTGGAGAAATCACTCGACAAAGAGCAAACAAAGAAGAAGAAGAAGAGAAGAAGAAGGAACATCAGAGCTGCTTCAGTCGGCTGTGACAGCTGTGTACTCACCAGTGACAGTCTCTCACTTTCCTCTCTTGATCGCTCACTCTCTCCCTCTCCCTCCCTCTGTTTCTCCTTTTTCCTCTCTCTCTCTCTCTCTCTCTCTCTCTCTCTCTCCTCCCTCCTCTTCACTCTCTCCTCCCGATCCTCTCCCGTGCCTGCTCCTGAACAGAATGAGCCTCCACTGCACTCAGGAGCCCTGTTTCTATGGCAGTGTGAGCGAAGCAAAGCAAGTCAGCAGGATCCTGTAGAGCAAATGTCTGGGGGCAGATCCCTCACTCAGCCCCCAGCCAACAGTCAAACAAGCTCAATAGCTCCTCTCACTTCAGCCCTTGTTGTGCTAAAAACCCCGCAAGCCACTTCAACTTCTGTTGTTGAGACTGGACGCCGTGCAGTGGAGGAGAAAACTGAGGAAATATTTATTTACTCACACACACACACACAGGCAGGCAATGCAGCAAAAAAAAAGGAAAAAGAAACATGCATAAGTTTAGGAGCATGAATATTGATGTGGGTATCCTCATAAATATCAAAGCTGTTCTTTGAATAGACGTCCAGATAACACACTCAAAGAGTTGTTTTATTTCTACAGAGAATGGGATTAGGCAAATGCGTCATGAGGGATCAAAAGATGAGCAACACATGCAAGGCTTTTGCTTTGTTCTGTGTCAAGAGAGCGTGCGGTAAGCTGCTGTGATGAACACATGTACATCCACACTGCTGCTGCTGCTGCTGCTGCTGCTGCTGCTGCTGCTGCTGCTGCTGCTGCTTCAAGAGACATACACACCATTGATTTAATAAGCAAGGGAGAAATTGCGCCTCAGTCTGCAGTTCTGACCATGGTCATGCGACATATTGCAGCACAATCAGTACAATCTTCAACAGAGAGAGAAAGAGAGAGAGAGAGAGAACAAGGGGTGGGGAGGAAAGTGCAATCCCCCCCCCCCTCCAGTCCTCCCTCTATCTAGATTAGCATCAGTTCCTCCCAGCGCCAGTTCATAAGCCTGTGGTCTGCAGAGGACGCCTCTGTGACCAGAGGCTCCCACACTGCAGGAGAAGCTTGAAATCAATTGGATGTGAGACACTGGCAAAAAATAAAGAGAAGTTAATTGCATTTGAAGCGACGCAGAAATGCATGAAATGGTGCAGTTGGCACGCGTTCAACGTGGTGATCCTAGAAAGCGTGTTCTGGATGAGCGGCACACATCCACCAGGGGAGAGGGTTTCTTTGCGAACTGTTACAGACGCTAATGCATTATGCATCGCTTTATGTCTTATCGTGTAAGAAATCGGGACGACTCCGAGGCTTTTAGAGCGTCCTAGCGAGAGAGAGAGAGAGAGACGACAGCATCGCTTCCCCTGATAGAAAACAGTCCAATGTTTCCTCTCTGTTAGCGAAACGTTCACCAGCTCCTCTAACAGGACATGTACAGCTGAAAACACCTGGACAGCATGAAGATACACTACAGACGTACATTTACCAGCCACACGGTTACACAGGGAGCTGAACCTGGCTCCAGAAAGCTTGTTGGGTTTCCAACGTAACACAACTGTCTGTTTCTCCACTGGGACATGTAATGGATTTTCCTTTTCACCTGATATCATTGCAATTAAAAGTGATGATAGTTTTCCTACCACTGCAGCTTCCATCTCAGTTTTGCAAAATACTGCTCAGTCTCACACAAGCATCTCATTTTTATTCTGATTTTGTGTGTTTTTAAGTTCACTACCTCAAATGGTGCAGTAAACAAGTTAAATGAAGCACGCCTCATTATGGCAGAATAGTAATTTCAACCCAAACCACAGTCTTCTCTTGTTGTTGTGTCCAAACATAAAGCAATCCAAGCCTACGCCGTAATAAAACATTACCTGTGCTGCTCACCCAGGTGTCAGGTTAAAAGACACATCAGTGTTCAAGAATGAAAGAATAACCGGTGTTAATGAAATTACTCAGTGGTGTCAAAGGTCAGAGAGTGTCGCAGCCCACTAAGAAGATTATAACCTGTCCTTTCCATTCTTTAAACAAGTACAGTCTAATTGGGCCTGTGTGAGATGAATGAAGGAAAGAAAGGAGAAAGGTATAATACCTGACGTGCAGATGATCCACAGGTCGTGTGGATGAATCGCATCATGCTGTCGCTGCTGCTGCAGACAGCAAACACAACAATGTCCCTTACACAGTAACAGTGCATGACAGATGGTTTATAAGAGGCGAAGAGCGAGACGATCAGCTGACAGCTGGACAGGCGCTTGATGGGGCACTGATGGGTCCAAGGAGGAGGATAGTGATGGCTCAGCTAAAGGTAGAGCACTGATGAGTGTTAGCCAAACAAATGTCAGTATTTAACTGATATGAAACAGAAAACTGCTGCTTAAACACAACTGAGGGATCACACACACACACACACACACACACACACACACACCTGTTCCCTTGTCAGACAAGGGAACAGGAAGTACGAGTGACATTAAGATAACATCCAAGCTAGTGCCCTGTTGCTAAACTTTAGATTTTGTTGCAGTGTGGTCCAAAATGACAGATAAACAAACCCAGGAGGAGTAGATTCACTCAGCTCAGATCCACAGTGACTTACGGTCTGTCCGGATGTCCTGGAGGAGAGGAGCCCGGATGCTGAATGGCCGTGTGGTCGGGTTTGACGCTGACGTTAGCCGACCTAGCTAGGCTGGCTAACAACACACTGTGGTCACCTTTCCCTCCAGAGCTCTTTGAGGGAGGACCGGTTGAAGACCAGGTGGACTGTACTGGTTTGGAGCAGTCGATATTTAAAACCCCGCCAGGATCCACGGTGGGTATATTTTCCGACGGCATGATGGTCGATGTGGAGGCAGAGATACAGCGGCGGCGGTGGGTCTGACAGGTGGAAGCGAAGCGGCAGGAGCTTGGCCGCTGTGGAGCACCGCCGTCGATACACTGTAGATGAAGGACAGACAGCACCGTCCATATACAGACAGATGATAATCCACATTGTTGCCGGTAAAAGACAAGGGGAGACAGCTGCAGACGCCAGGTGAGGACGGAGTCCAGCACACACACAGGTAGGCTGAAGTTTAGTTCCGTCCTGGAGGAGACTCCAGTCCCAGCAGTACTTGTTGGCGCTTGTTGGCGCGCGGGCTGTCCGTTAGCCACGGGTAACGGCTGTAGCTGCTAGCTTAAAGCCTCTGGTAGCTCTTGCTAGCTTGCACTAATTCTTTTAAACTGGGTGATGGTTAAACTTCATTTATCATTTCAAGTTTTCCCGAAAAGATAATCCAGAAAACGGAGTTTCACTTAATCCAGAAATCACACAATCTTCTCCGACCACTTCTCTTCGTTGTCATTCTCCCTTCTCTAGCTTCTCTAGCTTTTCGCTTTATCGCGTTGCTTTTCTAGAGTCGTTGTCCAGGAATTGGGTCGCCGGGGCCACGACCGCCACCCAAACCACAATGCACCGGCCCCATCTGAACCCTCCCGCGGGTGGTGTGCCTACGGAGGGCGGGCCCACGTCGCTCCTTCGGGCTGCGCCCGGCCGGGTCCCGTGGGCAAAGACCCGACCACCAGGTGCTCACCTGCGAGCCCCAACCCCAGGCCTGGCTCCAGGGTGGGGCCCCGGTGACGCCCATCCGGGCGACGTGCACTTCCTGGTGTGTTTCTTTTCATTTGGGGCTTTGGAACCGCTCTTGGGCTGACCTGTCACCTAGGACCTGTTTGCCTTGGGAGACCCTACCAGGGGCATTAAGCCCCGGACAACATAGCTCCTAGGATCACTCAGGTGCTCAAACCCCTCCACCACGGTAAGGTGGGATGGAGCGTGAGATTGACAGGCGGATCGGTGCGGCGGCTCGGAGTAGAGCCGCTGCTCCTCCACATCGAGAGGAGCCAGTTGAGGTGGCTCGGGCATCTGTACTGGATGCCCCCTGGGCACCTCCCTCGGGAGGTGTTCCGGGCATGTCCCACCGGAAGGAGGCCCCGGGGAAGACCCAGGACACGCTGGAGTGACTACGTCACCCGCTGGCCTGGGAACGCCTTGGGGTTCCCCCGGAAGAGCTGGAGGAAGTGTCTGGGGAGAGGGAAGTCTGGGGGTCCCTGCTCAGGCTGCTGCCCCCGCGACCCGGCCCCGGATAAGCGGAAGAAGATGGATGGATGGATGGCGTTGCTTTTCCGCCGAGTATTAGCGAGTACCCGGATGATGGCGCGAAATGACGCCGCCCACAATTTACCGAACTCTGATTGGCTAAGACACCTGTCAATATCAAATTTAAGTCCTCATTCACGTGAATGACACAGGCCTTCGTTAGAGCCACTGAAGGCCCTGCCTGTCTTTGTATGAACCCACTGTTTGCAAAGACCAGTTCATAACAATAACCTAGCATTTATTACCATTATTCCAGTAAGTAATAACAAACAAGAATGTGAAATAGATAAAATAATGAAACATTTCAGGATTTTTTCTTTGGCCTTCACTGAATACCTTGAAGGCCCTTTGGGGCCAGTTGGAAATCTGAAACACTGACATTTTATCACTGTATAAACTGAAGCTGCGGTTGACTGTGTCCTCCCTTTGCAGCACAACACACAACTGGCATCAAATGTCACATAAGTAAATAGCATGATAGCATTTATCTAGTATTTCTGTGTTGCCAAAAGGATGCATTTTTATATTAGTTGGTTAAACCTGCAGCAACCCTCTTTTTTAGCTGCCTGAGGGCTGTGCCACAAACCGTTGATACAGCATCACCTTGATGGGTGAAACATGGAGGCAGAAGCGCTAAGTTACATTTCCACAAGACATGAAACAACATTTTGAATTCCTTCGGACGCCTGTTTCCGAGCACCTGATAAATGAAAGTGCAGTTTTCACTCGTCTTGTAGCTTTGGCTCAGTCCTCTCCGGCTCCTGGGGAAATATCTGGCTCTTTAACTACAACACTAAACGCTGCACTGTGTTCACCTGCTAGTCTACGTCTGCCTCCTGTGTAGGGGCTGATCAGGGAGCTCACGGGGGGTTTATTATCAGCATTTTTCACCTTGAATAGGTGACTGTTGATTAGAAACAAGGTTAATGAGAAAAGCGAGAGTGAACCAAAATAGTTAAGGCTGTAAAAAGCAACACAGTACATTATAGAGAGCTGAGGTGACCTGCTAACACCTTCAAATATTGGTTTGGTTGGGTTTACCTGCATGGAAATCTGAGTTTCTACAATATGAGACCTTGAATAATGTGTCCAATGTGTTAATATCACTTGAGATTGTGCAGAACTTGATATAGTGACTCATATAACACTGCTAAGCATTTCTTATTCTCAGGTACAACCTGCTCTGTTACCTGCATAATGAAATCACACCAGGTGAATAGTGGATAGCAGCCGTCTGTGTTGTACAGGCGGTGCTGATGTTGAAACACAGTGTACACACAGTGGACGTTTTCGAGGTGGATATATAACCGATGGCAGGACAAGGTCAGGATCAATACAAGCTTCCTTATTATAACACCCAGCTTCCCTATTATAAATGCAAAGGACTACAACAGAGTCAGCCCCCGACCGACTGTGTGAGAAATTGTCTCCGGGCGAACATGAGATGAGAGACGGAGTTCACCATGCAGTCCCGAGTAATGAGGGTCATGACCTGACTCTAGGGTCTGAATCAAAGGACACAAGGGCATTCCTGGGCCCTGAGTCTATACGGTCCAAGTCAGGCTCTCGGCAGCAAATGACATGCGTGAGCTCAAACAGTCCGCAATGATAACATGTACGTACAGTATAGTCGCTGTATTGGAGGCACTGAGCAGGACTCCACATGGAGAAAGTATGTAAGGTGAACCAATAAGCTCACCAAACTGATTGCAGGGCTGAAGGCAGTGTCCTCTTGGCTGACAGTGTGGACGTGGACGGTGGCACTAAGGAGCTGCCGAAGCTCCACCACAGTGAGCAGAAAAATGCATGCTTTGTCGCTGTGCACCAGTTTGCATGCTTTTGCAACAAAAGGCAAAGGAACATGATAAATAACAACAGGAGGTAAGAAAAAAAAAGAGCAGCAACGATCTACACAATGAGAAGGCAGCCATGCCACCCGGGTGGTTCGCAAACTGGGGGAAACGAGGAGAGTAAACATTCAGATATGAGATGTGAGCCAGGAGGAGGAGGAGGAGGAAGGAAGAAGAAAGGAATCCACAGCACAGATATTTTCCTCTGGACAGGTGGATAAAGTCATCCCTTCGACAGCAGCAACCTGAGCATGTGTAGCTGACTAATGTAAGTGGATTAAGACTGATTAGGGATCAGTCAGGGTCGACTTCAGACCTGAGGGACCAAACAGACAGAGACAGAACATTTACACAACAAAACCATGGAGACCCAGAGCAAAGGAATGTGATGAAGTACATTTACTCCACTTGTGTCCTGAAGTTGTACCTTTTATCCCTGGACACTACTTTGTGCTTGTTCTTCGTGTCACCACTCGGACTATTGACACTGCCATTCAGGGTTTGTTTCTTGTTTTTGCACACCTGTGTCTGGTTAGCTTTGTTATATGTCTCATCCAATTGTCCAACTGTCTCACAGTGTTTAAACCCTCTTTTTGTTGAGTCTTTGCTCCTCAGCGGTTTGACGTGACTGACCTGACTTGATTTGGCCTGTTGTATGGAACTGGTTTCTGGGTTTCTCTCAGGATCTGATGCTGGTTTTTGTTTTTGATCTATGCCCTACCTGTTTTTGGTTGTATCTTTTGGACTGACTGTTGGGGAAAGTTTTTTTTTTTTAGCCTATTTGGAATAAATCTTTAGAAACATCACCTTTTGTTTGCACTTTGGTCAACCACAGTCCCTGGTACGTCAAGGATTTGTCTTTCAGTGACCGACCTGGAGAATCTCGTGTCCTCAGCGCTGGAGTTCAAGTCTTAATCACCAAAGGAGAGTCTGACCCAAGTCCTGAGTCTGGATCATCAAGGTTCAGGTATGAGTTGGGTTCAGATATGGACTCCAGTCCAGAGTGTGTTAAGTTAGTGATGATTAAACAAACTAATGCACAACTGATGACCAAAAAAGTCTGAGATCTGGTCCCTCGCTCCAGTGCAGCCGCTGCTCGAGTCCAAGTCTGAGTCTTCAGTCCTGGGTTCAGACACCACAGAGCGGGTGAGTGATGTTTTTCATTTGTTGGCGTTTCCATAAAGACATTTTTCCTCTAGACTTCTAAAATGGTTTGATTTGAAAAACAGAACAAGATAAAACAAAGATTAGAGACAAGTCTTATATGTTTTAAGCAGATTTGTTGACAAAAAGTTTGTTTTTTCTTTGTTCTCCTTTTCTCTCTGCTGCTCTGGTTTATCTCCAGACCCCCTCCAGAGACCTGACCCCTCGGACCAAACTACCCAAAACTGCACACAGATAAATGAAGCTGCAACTCGGCAGGTTGCAACAGTTCAACAACCCAGTGATGAATACTATAACAATATGTCAGGGGGCTGTGTTCTTAAAAACAACCACTTCTACTTTATAAAGAAGTTTTTTTGTTTTTTTTTTCAAAGGTTACTGGGTCTTTCATTTCACCACTGCCCAGACAGCTGAGGAAAAGGAGCCAGAGGTTGTTACCATCCTCCACATCACACTCACTGAGGCCGTGACCTCTGCAGGAAGATGATATAAAAAAGAGATGAAGAAATTCCCTGACGACGTGGTCAGTCCGAGCCTTTGGTGCCGAAATCCCTTTACCTGTGCATGTCTAAGTCGATCTTATCCACTATTTAACATGGCCTAAAGCGATCGGGAAGGACGAAGGAAACGCTGCTTTTCTCTTTCCGACAGCTTCTTTCACTCCGTTCACGACTGCTCTGACTGCAGATGAGAAAATCACTTCACTGACCCGTCTTTGATCATCACTCTCATGATGTTTCTCAGTGTTTCCTTGACACTGGAAACATCCTGTACTCGCCTCCGAGCCCCAAAACAACCTGCATGTTCGAAACCTGAAGTACATCTGGCTGTTTCACTTTTATTCAAGTTTTTGAAGTTGACGAGGACATATTGTGTAAAACTGTGAGGTCATCAACAACAACACAACAACAACAACACGAGGGCGCTGAGAAGTGATGATTGTGCTGTTTGCTCCATGTTCTGTACGTAACAGTCTGAGCTTGTTAAAATATAAAAATCCACCTGTACAAATGTCTCGTTCCTTCTCAGAGTGTTGAAAACAGCCTGTAAACACTGCACACTGACAATAGGTTTTTTATAACAGTTTCAGTCCTGTTTCAATAATCCTGCGAGTTATTGAAAGCAGGTTTCATTTGAAGTCTCGAGCTCTGGTTCAGCTACAGGGGATGCATTATAGTGCTTTGTACAGCGTGACCTATTATTGTATTGTATTGTGTGTGTGTGTAATGGTGAAGCACATGGCTCTCTGTTGCAAGGCCACGTCCTGTAATGCATTTGATTCATTCAGATTTCAGATTTCGGCCTGCTTGTCTTCCAAATGAATTCATGTTTCTCACACATGTACTAGGTTTCGTAAGAACAGAGAAGCCGTTTTGTGCTGACAGCCGCTGTAATTTCAGATTTCCTAATACCTTCTTACACAAGGACGTACGTAAGACTAAATATTCTCCTGGGGGAACCTCTCGTGGCTCATCTTCTCCTTATCGTTCTCTTCATCATGAAAATGTCAGAGTGCCACGGCTCGCTGTGCTCTGCCTTTAAAGGGAAGGACAGTGGGGTGATCTGATTGGTCTCACTTTACCTACTTAAAATGATCAGTTTATCCCACTGAGTTTGAGACACACAGTGATCAGACAGCCATTATGTGCACTCATTAAGCCTCGTGTGATATTGAAATCTGAAATTCTTGTTTGCAAACCAGTCGGTCTCTTAACAGGGTCGACATGGTCCCCTGCTGCTGGTGAGTGTGGAAAACACAATGGCCTCAATACATATATCACCCCCCCACACACAACAAAAAAAAAAGCACTGGTCTGACACCTCCAGCAGGGTCAGTCCTCACCAGGTATACCGTACGTTCCCAGCACAATTCATCTTTCTAATGAAGCGTACATCCAGAGACTCCCGGCCTCCTTCGACCTCAGCAACACACTGGATCTGCTTGTGGCTCGTGGCCCAGTGAAAATTCTAAGTAGAGTTCAAAGGGATCTGAGCTCAGGGCTGGATGGCTGCAAACTCCCGGGAGGGGGTGTGTGGGGGGGCTGATGCCTCCAGAATAAAAAATCTAAATCAGAATCCACTCAGGTATTCACCTGAAGAGATTTAATACAGCTGCCAGAAATCCCTCCGCACGTCAGCACAGTCGACCTCAAACTGTGCATTAAGTTTGGAAGGATGAAGAAGGTTAAAGGAGAAACTTTAACTAAGACTGGACTCAGGAGGAGCAGCCATGAGAGCCTCTCTCAAGGACTGAAGGACATATTCTGCTGCTTTAATGAAGCGATAGAGGATGCAGGCTCTGCTCGCTGTTCTCTGTCTCTGTCTGGTATCTGAAAATACAGCCATTTTATATCGATCTGCACAGCACAGCCCGTGTTTACATGTCCTCTCCCCTCGTGTTCTTCTCCCCCACAGATCCAGCAGCTGCATGTGCAAAAACACAGAGGTGACGGAAATATACTTTCATATACTTTATATAAAAATACTTTTATGTGTCATGTCGTGTGAAGTGTGAATATATATAGTCCTTTTTGTTGCGAGGTCTGATCCAGTCTCAGACTTCAACAAACCTAATAACAGAAATTCAAGTGAAATATTCACACTATTGGAGACGCGAGTGCTGAGTAAAGACAGGTGTGGAGTGTAGAAAGCATATTAAGTATATATATATATATATATATATACTATTTAAGCAAATGAAGTTATATTTAATCACATTTTTACAACACGACGCTCTGAAACCACAAAACTTCAAACTCCTCTTGGCTCGACGGCATCCAGTCTCTGTCTTCGTGGGAGTTTTTATACAAGCCCACGGCGCCACATGCCCAACTTCACCTGCGCTCTGTCATTGGCTGGAGAAAACACATCGACTCAGAAACGTCCCGGCTACATCAAAACATCAAAACACTCTCTGCAGACACAGTCGCCACCACACACGAGTATAGAAGCCCATAGGTGATGAGCAGTTGAAGGCAGACTCTGGCCTCTCTCCTCTCCTGGTTTCCACCTTTGCAGAGATCTCACAAGACACGTGCAGTGACCGTGATGCTGCTGCTGCGGCTCGTGACCTTATTCATGTGTATTCACACAAATCTAGTTTGACTTTACTCTGAAGTAAAGGCTGCGATGCTTTGTTGTCAGGAGGCATTGGATCATATCAGCTGCTGAAAAATAATGGTTGGAAATTACAAAGGAAAAGAGCTTTCGGTTGAATAATTGAAAATTCCCGTCACAACAGAGCAATTGTCCAACGTGGGGTGAAGTCTTTATAAACCAAACAGGCAACGGCCTAATGAATGGATTTAACTGTGTATTCATCTGCTCTAGCAAATGTTAGTCCTCATTGGATTTAGAGAAGTTTACACTCCACCACCTCCAGCCAAATTCATTTCCCAGTGCACGGTGGTGACACAGTGGCCAGTTAGTCCTCATTGTCCTCTGTGAAATGATGTTGTATATGAGCAGCACAACTCAAATCTGTGCCTCACGTCTTCCAGACAGAATTAAATTAGCATCTAACCACTTCTAATATTTAATTTAGTGTAAAATACTTGGACTAACTGACTGACTTTCCCCTTGAGGTGTACGTTTAGCCGCAGGCTTTTCAGCACAATATCCAGCCCTGTCTCATGTGTTTATGTTTTGCTGATTTGTGTTTAATTGTGATTATGTTGTACAGTGGAAAAGATCATCTCTGTCTGGATTGTGTTGAAAGAGGAAAAAGCATAAAGAAGCTCAACCTTGTGAGCCCAAAGACAGAAGTCTGAAGGCTTGTGACTGATCTATGAAGTCTTTATTAACAATTAATTACAGCTAATTGACCATTTAGAAGACAAAGTGCTGGATCAGAGAGTGAAACCATTTCCGAGGGTATTAGTGAGTATTAGTATTAGTATTTCTTCCTCATCCTCGTAAACATTGAGCACAGAAGCTTTTTGCTGAACCACAGAGGAAAATATCATTTCTCCTAATCAAGTAAGGCGGAGGCCGGATATTACAGAGGCCTCCTCCTGGTGGTTTGTGCAGTCAATAGAGAGACCGACCTGCTCTGCTCTGCTCTGCTCTGCTCTGAATGCAGGGCAGCTCCTCCACTCTGACTCTCTCTCTCTCTTCTCAGTCTTGGCCCAGCTCCATAGGAGCCGTGGTGGCAGTATAAGAGCACCCTCCCATCTCTGCACTGTACATATAGGATGTCAAAGGAGAGCTGATTACCTTGTAGAACCTGTTGGTATGCAGAGCAGAGCAGGCAGAGCAGAGCAGGTCCACGGTGAATTCACAGGAAGGGAATCCTTATTCAATCACTGTGAGAAACAGTGTCAAACTGCTTAAAAAGCTGCAGTGTAAACAGAGTAAACTGGGTAAGTTGGTGGCTGCAGAGCTGAGAGAGGTAACATTCAGAAACTGCTTTCAACAACTGGTCGAATTATGAGCTGTGACATTAAAAGAAGTTGTTGGCAGAGATGAAGATTTATCAGACACTACACTTCCCCACTGATCTTCCTCTGATGTTCAGATGACACGCTGCCCACGTTCATATGATGAAAGTCCTGATGAACAGAAGCCAACCAGCTGCCTGACGTGAAAACTGAGCTAATGTGAGTCCTGCAAAGCAGATGATGAGGATTTTTAAGGCAGCAACAGTCGCCTGGAAAACAGCTGTTTATCAAATATACAGGCAAACTGTATCTAAAAGGTTCAATGCCTATCAAAGTGGGAGGTGTTTTACTGATGCTGCAGGGCCTCACTATTGCAAAGAGATGAGACGGCCAGATTAGCATGTAAAACAAGATCCATCATTGCTGATGCTTTCCACCTCTGGACACAGCTAATGTGTCATGAGCTCAATGCTCTGAGGCCCACGTTCACAGTTCACAGTGTTTTTCCTGACAAACCTGTCGTTTTTAAGACTTTCAGCAGAGCGGATAGAGGCAGGGATGTTTTATTGTGAACTCACAGTGATCTTATCGGAGACAGATGGATCAGATCAGTTACATCAGCTGAAGTCGAGACTCAGCCGCAGCTTTTTTCCAGGAACAGACAAAAAAAAAAATCACATAAAAATGGAGTTAGTTAAAGATAGAAACTTCAGATAAATGCAATTTTCAAAGGTGAAATAATCCTTTATATATATTGATATATATAAATAAGGAAAACATTTTTCATACTGTACGTCTTTATTGACATAATGTGTGAGGTTGTGCTGATGTATTTACAGTAGTTGACCTTTGTACCTTTGAAAATTATACATTATTAGAAAAACATGACGTTTGAATAAACAAAAAAGTGTGCTTGTGGGTCTCAGAGGGCCAGGTTTAGTTTTTATTTCTGTTATTATTTATTACAGTTGTGATAAGTCGGTTGTTTCACCCGTTTCTGGTAAATTTAACCGAACTTTTTGCAGTGCTGTTAGCCGCCGGGAGAGACAGCTCAGCTACAAGTAGCCGCTAACGGTGTAAACACGCTGAGCTCCACAGAGGTCGACAAAACACTAAACACTAAATCAAAACAGTCAGTAAAGTCGACTACATGTCAAACAATAGTGAAACCGTTCATTTACAGCAGCTCTGAGGCGACCGGATGTGTCGTTTTCATCTGGCGTTAGCTAGCTGAGTTAGCAACCTGCACCCGCCTCGGTAAGCTAGCTCATTAGCTCCTTAGCCTCCTTGCTAGGTTTGTTGTTGTTGTTAGCATCGATATTATTCCCATATAAATGATATTGTAGCGTTTTACTGTGGTTTTTGAAGTTTCACACAAAGAGTCAACTAAACTGGAGGTTTAAATCCTTTTCACCTGTAACTGTTTTGTTTATGTGTATTTTTTATGAGAAATATAAATGTTTCTGCTCAGTGTATTAGCTACTTGGTTGTTTAGCCAAACTAGTGACAATTTGAATTTCATGTATGATACTAGTGTCAGTGAGAGTTTGGAGGTGCACCTCAAGAAATAACTTTTGTTTTATATAATACTATACTTCTACACTTTTTACTGTTTGCCTTTTGGTGTGATCAGTGCTAATGTGGTCATCTGCCTGAAAGCTATATTTTGATTTTTGGTTTTGATCTATCCCCTGCAGTGTTTGCATCCACTTTGCTGTTTAGATGTTCAGCAGAAACCAAACCAGGTGTTTGTTTATGCAGGTCAGGACTGATTGAATAGGAGGGTCCAGTGAAGATGGTCAGACAGATCCAGGAGATGCCAACGCTGCCAGTTTGACTCCCAGGACCTTGGACCCACATCCCCCACTCAAACAGCTGGATGAAGCATCTGCTCTGTGATAGGATTTTGTACCAGTCACCTGGACAGGTACCATCTTGAACACACATACATGCTCTGACCTCCATCTGATCTGAACACAAAGTTGACTTTGTTTCAGTGTTGGATTTTGTACTTGTGTTAACAGTGTAAAACTCAGCTCCTTCCCAGCCTGTAACCACCTTTGTTATTGTCAGCTCTGCTGCTCACATCGAATTCATTTGCAGGCTAATGTTGATTCTGTAGTAATGTTATTTGACTTGGGCTCAGTGGCTGACTAACTATCGGACCGGTGCTGAACTGGGTGAGCTGTGAAGCAGGAAGTGTGCCGGGGAATTTTAGGGCGACCAATTAATTTTTTATGTACTTAATGTGACCTCCATTTTGGTAACAGGAGGGAGAGCAATTATTTAGCTGCTCATCAAATCAGGTAATTCCCTCTCCTCTCTCCCCCTCGTGAAGTTGTGACGTTAATGAGACAGCCATATCAATAGCAATTTTTCTCTCCACTACCCCGTCCTGATATAGCCACATAATGCATCAGCTGTTTTTTTTTTGCGACAGTGATACGTATGAAAGTTAGAGTTCAACTCTCCCCGAAAGCCATGAAAGATTAAGGCGGCTCTGTTTGCCCAGTCTATTTTATGTCACCAGTACACGTTCTCTCTCTCTCTCTCTCTCTCTCTCTTCCTCTGTCTCTCTCCACATTTATTTTGATTGCTGTCCACGACCCTCCTCTCCTCCTCACAGCCTCTCAATTCATTATTTATCATTAGCATTTCGGCTGCTGGTCATATAAATGTCTCACTTGTTAATCCAGAGAGGAGATAAATACAAAAACTGTACAATATAGTTATTTTGTCCTAATTCAGAGCATGATACGCTCACAGGGTTTGTATAAGACATTTTTTATGCCCTCACGCTGGCAGTTCTCGTCCTTTAAAGCCATTATTTCTGTCAGCACTTCAGGGAATTTCTTCAAATTTGGTAAAAAAAAACCTTCACTTGCACTCAATAACAAATTACTTAGATTGTGGTCGTCTGAGGTCGAGGCAGCCGTGACCTCATGAAATATGGGTTTGGCCCTGAGGTCAAAGGTCAAACAGACGTGTATCCTGAAACTGTACGACCTTGAAGCAGTAACATCTGACTACTTCCTGTTCTGTGTGTTTGTTTTCTTATTCTTTACCTTTGCCTTTCTTCACGTGTGCTGCTGTACATGTGATCAGTAACAAGTCTTATCTAATCTTATCTTAATCGCTTAAAAGCGTTCGACCACAGTACAAGTTGTGGTGACTGACCATCGACAGTTATGTGCATGTTTGCACACAGCGTGTTAATATTCCACATGCACATGAGTGTAGGAGTGAATGTTGACACTGTGCAGCATTGGTGATGATCAACATTGGTAAATCTACAGTGTATAATAGTCGTTATGTGGCTTCTTCTAGAAACCAAGATAGAAAGGTGCATGAGAACATGGTCATTATGTCGTCGGAGGACTGACAGACCCTCGGGTGTCCAGCGTAGCTCTGCTGCTGCAGTTATGGTTTAGTAATGCAGTGATATGATATGGCTCCAGCCCTGTGAATGGGATGTTTGTCCCTGAGGCTCCAGTCCTCTGTCCTTGCCCCCCCCCCTCCATGCAATTCGCAGCTTTATGCAGATAAACTCCAGTGTATGTGACAGAAATCTTCTGTCAGAAGTGAAAGTATTGATAATGATGCTCGGTTCATCACTTAGTAACGCCTCTCCTCTCTGTCTCAACCCCCCCCCAGCCCCCCCCCCCCGGCTCGACGAATGCATTACAGAGTGTGTTTTGTCAGTAACAGCCAGTGACAGGTGATTAGTTACCACACTGATGGCACCGACCACCGCCTCACTGTCATGTCACATGAACGCGCTGTGATACCAGCACAGCCGACTCTCGTCTTAATTACATGCTTGGCTGGGGATTAGCTTGTCAGTGCGGGGGGGGGGTTACCATTAGTGTATCTTTCCAGAAGTGACCACACACAGGTCGTTCGTTACAGGGAGCTTCAGAGTCAGAGTGCATTGTCTCTGCTTCTCGCCCACCTGTTGTCAGGTTAAAGTTACACAATAGTTCACTGCAGCCCTTAAAATACTGATGTACCCACTTTTTGACCAGTGTGTGTCAGTAAAGATGATTAATGCTGCTGCATCTATAATCTGCCTGCTGCTCCTTATGCAGATCTGTACATAGAAACTACACTGTAATGAATCCCTGTATTCGTCGCCCTCAGTTATTCTGAACTTTTTTTTATGTATGTTGAATAGTTTTGTTCTCTCCCACATTCAGTGCACCCTAAATTAATCGTAAATATAAACCCAGTGAACATTTATTTTCCCTATAATTAGATTTTTGTTTTGTTTTTTCCCCTGAGCTCCAGATCGTTCGGCTGAACCGTGTTTACAGATCCTACCAGACACATAGAAGGAGGTTCTGCAGGTTTTCTCACACGTCGTGTCCTCGGTGGAAAAATCACCCGTGTTAACATCATGTGCCAACAAAGTAATTCATGTGCACATCTCCACAGATATAATGTCCACGGTCGCTGCTTATTACTTTTAAGTCTTGATTCAGGTTTGACTTTCTCCGTCTCCTGCAGGAACTTTTTTTAACTTTATTTTTTAACTTTTAAATTATTAATACGTTTCAGAAAAGTTTCACGTCTGCTGTTTGCATTTCCTCACACTTCCTGTGTCGTCTTCTTGGCAAAACTTGTGCCTCCACCTCAGAATTAATGAATTTCAAGTAATTTGTTGTAGAACACAATCTGTATCTGGATATTTATTACTCCATCGAAAGGACAAATGAAATATGCAGATTCAGTGGGTGCATCTGTTGATGAATAATGGAGCACGGCCCCCAGAGAGCGTGTGATTACATCTTCTTGTTGCCTCGCCCCGTATGTTTAGGAAATCGGCGTATGGTACGTTTCGCTCTAAGTTTTTACAGCGCTGCTTTAACTCCTCTGATCTCCTGTGCAGCCACGGTCTTAGTCTTTGCTCCACTGATGTAATATGGGCGATAAAAAATGCAACTGGGACAGTACGTGGCAGAAGCGGCGGCTGTTTTCACATCTTCGGTGAAGCCGTGGAGCAATTTTTCCACCGGTTGGCAGAGCCGTAAGGTCAGTCCATCAATTCTTGTCAGCTCAGGTAACATCGTTCAGAGCGGGGCGTTAATATAATCACAGGATGAAATGTCACAACAAGCCCTCAGATTGCACCTCTGCTTCCACGTCCAGTGCAAACAAGGAGCATCACAATCGCATTTTCTCCTTTTTTTTTTTTTTTAATGAAACATGATTTACCCTGATGTTCAAATGCCCCGTTGTGCCAACTGCATGACCCCAGTTACACACACACACACACACATGTAGACACACTTTTCTGTGCCTCCAAGTCTTTTGTCATGAGGTTGTTATTCAATTTGTGCCCCCCCCCCCTCCATCTCCCTGATTGTACTTCTTGTGGGTCATGTTTCCTCAGGGATTGTTAATGGCAGTATAAGTGAAAACACAAATATAGGAAGCAGCAGAGATTCCAGGAAATGGGAATGATACAGTCTGAACTGATGGAGGGCCCTTAGGCACCATATGTTCTAGGTGCACTGTGACTAACACGTTTTCTGGCAGCGCACGAACACAGGATTTATAGGCACACACACACACACACAAAAGTGCTGTCTACAACCTAAAATAGATATCCCACCACACTGTATAATGGGCTGTCTTATCAGCTAATATATACATGGCTGTGCTCTTTCCCTTTGGCTGATCCCACCCCCCCAAAATAAATAGAAGACAAACATCTTCAGTCACTGTCATGATACGTGACTGCACTCAGGACTATAAACCAGTGCACAAGTACAGTATTGCATACATATTGCACCCTTGGTTTGCCCCCCCCCCCCCTTCCTCCTCAAGTGTCGGCATTTGTATTGAATATAGCCTCTCATGCATGTAATGTCTCCATCTAATTAGTGAATAAGTTTTAATATAGTGCAGTAAACCTCCTCCTCTCTTGTGTTTGCTGCTGCTGCAGCTGCAGCTCTTCGCAGAGCAAACACATCACATCCCTGAGCCACAGGCAGCAGATGAAACAGCTCACACCCTGCTGTTGACTGGACCTGGAGATGCATGTGAGGATAACAACACTTGTTTTACTGAGTCACTTCACACAGTAGGAGATCACGCGCGCATTTGTGTGTGTTATATATATATATATATATATAATATTCTATAGAACATATGGTAAAAAGGAAACTGAGCAGATTATTCAAATGAGGTGGTGTGGGTTTATCACGGCTGAGTCAGGAAACAAGACGCTGTGTTATCTTTTATAGGACGTTAAGATGATGATGTTTTTAAGATGCTGAAACAATGAAATCTGGATAACGTGTCATAGAGGTCGATATGGATGTACAGGAAGTAGTGGTGCAACGAACCGATCGCTCTCCATGGATCGGTACGCGAGTGGTCCGTGGATCGATCGATGGGAAAAAAAAAAAAAGTTGTGTGTGTAGTGTGGGAACACGTAGGCGCACCGCCCCAGCCGCACAACATACGTTTGATAGCCACCCACGCTCCGATCCGCTGAACCGATCCGACCCCTGAACTGCGGTCCGGACCGATCCGTGACGTTTCTGATCGTTGCACCCGTAGCAGGAAGTCGTATTGTTACGTATCATGTTGTGCGTGTGATGCTGATCAAATGAACTGTTTCATAGCACATTGCAGCAGCACAGTCCACAGTCTATCAATACCTTCTTTGCGGGTAAGAAATTAGCGGATAGGACCTCGTGCATCTGCGCTGAGGTTTATTTTCCATTTGAAAAACACGTGGATCAATGAAGGCTCAGAAGGTCACTGCTGAGGAGCCACCTCTGCTTCCTGCACCGTCTCTACTACACCGTTATATCACAGTAAGAGACAGAGACTTTGTCATTTACAGCCTTTCACTCGAAAATGAAACGTTTATAAAAATGATTGACTGATTATCACCTTTAAAATCCATTACCTGAGCATCTCCGTACCTGGTCTGGGATTTAAAACCAGTAACCTTTGACATGTTCTTGTGTGATGACACAACATCCTGAGAGTCCTATTGTTTATCACCTTCACTGACCTCTGCAGGTGACCTTTGAGACAGGAGCTTGAAGAATTATACAAGATAAAGCTACTGTCGGTGTTATAGTATCATGTATGGTTATAAATGCTGATGGTGTAAGCAGTTCTCTAGTGCTGCTTTATTAACTCAGCCTGATGATATCTAGCATCGTGTTGTGTTCACTGATCCTAAAGTTTAAGTGTAGTGGAGCACGGAGCTCAGTATGTCGATGCACATATGTACCAGTGCAGCTCTCCTCCGTCCACTTGTATCACTGTGCAGATGATCTACGACACAATTCAAGTTTTAGTTTTCAACCCGACAACTAAATTAGCATTCAAGCTGAAATATCACTCGAGGCTATAAAACTGATTTCACACCAATCTCTTTGTAATTTTGTGCAACAATCAGGAATCTTTTGCCTCCGTGTTTTGGTTTTGGACAGTTTGGTCTTGGATAAAAGCAGCTGTTTGAATATGGAAATCTTGGCTCAGGTTAATTACAGTAGACTTTTGTCGTTATTGAAGGAGATTTTACAATAAAATGACGAATTAAGAAAGTGTTGAGACAAATTGATGGTGAGACGCTGAGCTCGTTCGGCTACAGCAAAACAGAAACAAACAAAATGTCTCTCATCAGAACTAATGTCTGTAAAGAGCTGGAACAAGTCATTTCTCTGAACTACTATTTATTACCCTCTGAGGCTGCACATTCATTTGTGCGATGGCGTGTACGGGCCCCCAAGTCTGATTTCTACACCATCAACCCTGAGAGTGTGACAGGAGTGTGGGCCCCAGAGGCCTGAAGCCTTCAGCGTGACAGACAGCTCAACAGCCATGATGACAGAACGGCACCGCGACCAGAACAGAACCAGCTACGCAGGGCTTCATTAGACGAGGGGGAGTGAGACGGGCCTGACATCAGAGACGTGTGGACGTCAACTGAGGCAGAAGGAAGAAAATTAGGGGCCTCAGATATGCACCCTTACATTTACACCAGCCTAAAATATAGTAGAGCAACCTGCAATTGTCCAGTGATTTGTTAAATGATGGAGACACAGCCTTAACAGGGCATGGCGGGCGGGGGCGGGGGGGACAGGGGGGCGGGGGGGTCGTCTCTGGACATGTCTACGGTGGTGGTTTTCTTCCTGTGAAATTTGATTTCAGACATTTAATGACTCATCCTGCAATCAAGGGCGCTCCGACGTTTGTATCCAGTCGGCTACCTGGCTCGTTTGGTGCCGTTGTTTCTGAAACAGGGAACGTTTGACCCCAAAGATCGGTTCTTACGGCCAAGTGCGAACACAGCGACTGCGCTCGGATGCAGGATAAAACACGTGGGCCGAGCTCGCCAAAGAAGAAGAAGAAGAAGCGGTGGTCTCATCTCGGCTCACTTCCACTGGAGCTGTAGCGGTTCTTTGCAGTGAGAATGTAATCAACTCAGCAACCAACAACAAACACACCAACCACGTGCTGATGTTCCATGGTTGGTTTTTCGCCGGTAAACTCCTCCTCCTCCTTCCAGGTGAGATTTCAGTTGGTTCACGTGTGCGTTTGTTTACAACCTCGGACCTCTTGGGACTGTTACCTTGTAAACACAACGGATCCCCAAATCCTTTTCGTCCTCCCCTGAAATATAAATCGACCTCTCGAGCAGAGCTCTGCTCCGTTGCCCAGTTGTCAGTATTCCCCAGTGGCCACCTGTGGTACTGCAATTGAAAGAAACTGCTCAGCTCATCACTGTTATGAAAGAGAGGGTCCATTACGCTCGACAGGACACATGGGACTGCAAACAAGGCCCATTATTGCTTTTGGAGGGAACTCTTTGACTTCTCCATCATTCATCCATTAGCTGAATTGCTTGTGTGTGCAGGGTCGTTGGCAGGAATGAGGCTGGAGCCGCCGATCCCAGCTGACATTAGACAAAGACAGGACACGCCCTCCACCATTTACACTCACATTTACACCTATGGGCACTTCAGTGACTTGTAGAGTTCGCTACAGCTGATATTATGTGCTAATGACGGTTGCATGAAAGGCTAATTGATTCTGAAACGACCAGTCCAGACTCTGATGATGAATTCCCTGCATGCAGGAGTGAATACCCTCCTGACAAACAGCAGCACAGGGTCAATTAGTATTCCTCTGTTGTATGTCTGTACCAGGCTGTAGTATAACGTTACGCTCCAGTGGAGCAGCAGGACCGAAAAACTACTGAAATTCTCATGCTCGGTCGTGTCTCCTCGTCTCCTGTGAGGGTCTCGCTGCTCTGCTCACTCGAGGGCTTGATTATTTAATCAATAAACCAATGTTACCACTCGATGGCTCAGCAGAGGCCTCGCCCAGTGCACCGACCGGCCAAGGTAACACACAGCAGGTCTGTACATTACTCATCCCATAATACTTTGGCCCAAAAAAGAACAACAACAGCCATGCAGGGTTCACTGTCCTGCTGAAGCTTTACGCTGCCGACTCGCCAAAGAAGGATTTTTATTATTTATTCATGGAGATGGATTCATGTTCGTGATGATCGCCGCACAGCTGTTCAACCGAGAGAGCAGATTACATCATTAGAAATTAGCACCTTCGGGGACGTCCCAGTTGCCATTGAGCCTCAAAATTAAAACGTAGGGGGTAGGGAAGGTTAGGGTGGGGTGGGGTGGTGGGGGGTACCAGAGGAGCGTTCAAGATAGAGTGATGAAGGCGTTCCCGTGTGTCAGGCTGTCCACAGACTGCTTACAGAACAGCTGATTGGTATTCAAGCCGCTGTTTGACTTTTGTCTTTAGTGCATTAATTTTAATGAAAGATGTGTTCCACTTGGCCGCTCGTTATTTCCTCCTCCCACTGAACCGGCTCGCTGACCTCCCTCTGCCGGGGTCTGTTTGATTCTGACTCGTGGTGTCATCAACACTCCCTCGCGCCACAGGGTCGTATACCTCACCGCCCGTGTTGAAAGTGCAAAGAGAGGATTAAAGGCTGGACGAGCAGATTATACAGACCACCTTTAAAGAGCGCGTGAAATGAAAAAAGATGTGTGTGTCCACATGTTAATTGATCATTTATCTCTCGATATTATGGTGCACCTCCAAATTGTCTTGAGCGCTTTCCAGTTTCCAAAACAAACAGGCCGGCCGTTAGCCGCTGCTGGTTGTCGTTAGCAGCACAACTGGGTAAGAGCTGAACAATCATTAATCCAATTTAAATCCGTTTCTCGAATGTTTACTTTCCAGTCACCATGGCAACCTCACTACTGGACCTGCTAGCCACGGTGTGAGAACATGGTCCGATGCTGTATTGTCAAAAACGTGCCGTGCCGGTCCCTCTCCCACGCTAGCGTCACTGCTACCTTCAGCTATTGGCGCAAACATCTCACTCCAGAAACATCTTCATCATCCGTATCATTGTCCTCCACCGGACTAAGGCAGCAAGTCGATTAGTCGTTGATTATTGAAACGACTACGTAACCGACGAGCTCCGTACGAATGTATACCGTGACAAGTCGCTCCCTCCCAGAGGGTTTGAACCGGAAACATCGTGTGGAGCTGAACGGCAGCAGAGCGTCTTTAATGTCGTCTCTCAGGGGGTGAAAATAAAGACAAACAAACCAAACAGCAACCAAACAAAAAGCAAATAGGTCTTTTCTTATTCTAATGATCGCAGCAGTAACGGCTCGGGCCTTTGAGGACTGGCGTTTGGTCTTTCCCTGACAGCTGCGGTGGACATTTTCCCGAGTGTTATCTCTCACAACAGGAGCAGACCATGTCCTCGGCGCTCCATTGTGGGCTACAGTGAAATGTTGTATCAATAAAATACCAAGACAGTAGATGGTGGTAGTGGGGTATGAATTATTGAGAGGCGCGGCGGTTTGGATGGGGGTTCTAATCTCCACAGTGCAGTTAATTTGATGTTCTTGTTTTCCTGTTTTTCGGGTTCGATCTGCAATGCACCATCCATCGCTGAAAAATACCAACGGACAGACAGGGACGGGAGGGAGGAGGCAGAGACTGGTGGGAACTAGACGAGTGATCCACTGATTTCTCTCGTGTCCTCTGCCAGCCAAGGTCTCGCTTAATAAACCTCCAGACGAGAGGGGCGGCATGTGAGAAAGCAAATAACATGATCAAAAATAAGCCTCGTCAGTTCGAGCCCACACACCTGAAGCTGCAGCTGATAATGAAAGTGGAATCTATAATGAGGGCAAATGTCCTTTGAGTGTGTGTGTGTGTGTGTGTGTGTGTGGGTGGACGTAGGTGTGTTTTAAGTACATCTGGCCATTCAGGAGCCACACAGGCTTAAGGGATCTGTTTGGGAACCTGTATCCGCTCTCAGTAGAGAATATCAATATCTGAAGCCGGCGGTTGATCAGTGGGAAACGTTCACTCAGCAGAGAGCGAACTGCAGATCTGAGCTCCTCATTTATCGCTCTGGAAAAACTCCTGTGTCGCCTTTCACACGAGCAGCAGGTGGAGTCTGCTGCGGCGACACAATCAGCCCGACTCCAGATCCAACAAATTGGCCAATAAGGACAATAGGTTATTATCTTCCAGCTCACATCAGGACAGGGGAATTGAAGTCCCAGGCTTTCTAATTAGTCGTTTTTATTTTATCATAATCGATCTGAAACGGGTGGGGAGACACTCCGCCGACAGCAGCGGGAAGTACGGAGGGAAATTTGCTCTGGTAAAAGCGACTGTTGCTGCTGCTGCTGTGAGCCTGATGGCTGCTGATACATACCATGCAAACACTTGTATGTTCGCGCAGCAAATGTGCCACAGAGGAGGAGCTGATTGAAATAGAGTTTCATAATCTCAAATCTACACTGAAGGCAAAGAGAGGGAGAAGAAAGGGAAATGCACATTTCATATGCATGAAAGAATCTGCGTTGTGTATGTCTGGGAAGTTTTCAGAGGAAAAAGCACAACACAGCAACACGAAGCAGGAAAAAGCTGAAAAGATGGAAACGCACTGTGGTTTTTCTGAAACAAAATGTGCACACGACGAGTTTATGAAGCGCTGAGTTAACTGAGGCGACCTGGAGCTTCAGCTCTCTTCACTTTTCGTATAAGGACACGTGATGATACCAACTGTTGAGGACCACTCAGCTGACACTGGGTGAAGGCGGGTTAAACCTGACCAGGTCCAGTCCGTCACACGTCTCCCTTCCCTCTGACGTCAGTGGGCAGTTTAGTCTAAACAGAAAGGACAGTCATCTGTCAGGGTCAAACCCAGAGCTGTGACTTGTGAGGAGACCAGCTGCACCACTGCGCCACTGCGCCGCCCAGTGTAATGATATGATGACATATAATGTCATGATATTTAATCCACTGTGCACATTTGACATTTTACAGTCTGGTCTCAGTGGGCAGACTGGTGCAGGACCTGGTCTGGACATCTGGACAGCTGTGTGCAGTCACCGAGGTTAGGCTAAGCTAAAGTAAGCTAAGTAATCAATTACACTTTAACTTGTCCGGCAGTGTGTGTTTCCCTGTGTGTTATCTTGCAGCACGCGCCAGCCTTATGTCCGTTCCCGTCCTCAGTCTTCCCTCCGACCGTCCCCCTGCAGCCAGCCTCCTTCATCCTCTCATCTCCGGAAGCTCTGGGATACTCACAAAGTTTTTTGCTCGTTGTTAAGAACGTTGCGTGTCGTTGCTCATTCGTCCTGCGGGCAAATCCGCATTTCTCTTTCGCCTCTGATTGTGTATTCAATTGCACTGCAGACCGATGTGTACTGATGATACAATGCAGGAGGAGATAATGCACCTCTCATTGTGATTCACGACAGAAGATTCGAGCTACAAGCCCTAAAGCAGGAGGCGCCGTCACAGCAGGAAAATAATAACGCTCATATTTTCTTGTCTTTCAAAATTAGACCGAGTTCGTAAAACACAGATCAAGTAAAACACACAGGATGTTTTCTGAGTTAAATTATATTTGAGCCACATGCTGCTCTCTGCAGGATCTATCTATTAACAAAAGACAAAATCTATGTAAAGAGACATTTCAATAATTAAATATATAAATTATAAGTTATTATATCTAGCAGTAAATCCATATTACCTCCAATATTATTAGAAGCAGCTTGTCTTTAGCTTCCATCTGGCAGAAATGATTTACATCAATAGCAACGTAACACGCAATGGCATTTAATGTCCCCACAGCTCAGTTGTGGACGCCTGTGGCCCTGTGATGTACGTTCAATTCCTCCGCTGAGGATGATGTGAGGAGACAGTGGATTTGGTCAGGATTGGTGTGACAAGCTCTCTGTGAACAGGGACCCATCCCTGCATCAAAACAAAAAAAAAAAAAAAAAAGATATTTCCTCTTGTTCCTGTTCTGTGCACCTGCTGACGAAGCCACAGACCCACATGAACTCAGGAACTTAAACAAACGAACAAACGCTTTGCTCCGGAAGAAAGAAATACAGGAATCAGGATGGATTAGCAAACGATGATAGATTAGAGATCACATAACTGGCACTCATCCACAGCGTTCAAAATCCTGTTTTCTCCAGTTAAAAATAAAAATGCACACAGAAACGTGTCTTATGTTCCCGCTCTGAAATCTAAAAACCCCTGCACTCAGCAAAGTCTTGTCTTTCTCAATCCATAAAAGCTTCAATTATTCACACAGCCCTAGTCATGTCTTGTGTTGCCTTATCTGCATGGGTAACACTATAACTCACAAGTGTCCTGCTCGACAGATCAAACCGTGTTCATCAGACTGAACACAAGCTAGAAATCACACAACAGAGATTTACAACACACAGTGTGCCAGAGGCTGTGGCAGAGCTGCTTCATTAACAACGCAGGCGGAGAGAGGGCGGATTATTCCTTTAAATAAGTGCCAACGTAGGAAAAAATAAATAAAGAAAGAACAAGATGCACGAGGCAACAGATGTGTAAATCACCCTCCTCCTCCTCCGTCTGAGTCACAAATCGGATTCAGGACGCTGAAACTTTGCCACACGCGACACATTTTGCTTTTTTACACACACACACACACACACACGCACCGGACTCGTATCCACATGGGTGTATTTGTTATCCACTCATGCACAGGGACGTTTCTGAAAAGGCGCTGCTTGTTTCTCGTCTCTTTTCTCTTTGTGAGCGGTGAGTGGTCCGGACAGCATCAGCTGGCATTAGCCCGCCCTTAAGGCTTAATCTATTAACAGTATAGAAGCTCTGCTCTCTGGAGCAAAAGTGTGGAGTCAATGTGAGTTTGTTTTATACACCTACTGCTCCCCGTAGCCCCGGGGTCACACGAGGAGTCATTAAAGATGTATTAATGGCTCAGAGAGCTCAGTCGGAGCTGCTTCTGACCAACCATCTGTGAACATGCATGTGGTAAACAGATGGAAGAAAAAACATCCAAACAATAAAACCACATGTTAAATGTTAAAAAAAAAGAAAAAAGAAAAAGCATTTGCAAACAAAACAGTTCAAAACGAGCTTCTTGTGAGGACAAGAGCTGAGCGTGTGGACCTGCATGCAGAGAGCATGGTGGGGCTGTAGCCATAGATGAGAAGTTAATTATAGTACTTACCCTGTTGTTTGTGATGGTTGCTGTGGCTGGACAACAGGAGGAGGAAATCCTGACAGGTGTTCTGATCCAGCAACGTGTCGTTGTGCAGGCAAAGGTCAACAAGCAGGGTCACAGCTCTCTGACAGACCATGTCATGCTCCTCTCGGTCAGAACTCATGCTCCCAGCTGCATCCTCAGCCGTGTGTGCTCATCCAAAAGGACTAACACACACACACACACACACACAGCAGCAGCAGCAGCAGCAACAGCCTAGCATGCAGAAGATAAATGCAACTTGTCTCCGTCCTCGGCTGAGTCGTCTCTGTCTTCCACAGTGTCTCAAGTGTGTTTACACTCAACTACACTTGAATGTGTGTGTGCATGTGTGTGACACTGTAAACAGGGCAGGATTGCTGTATGCGTACTATCCCATGTGTGTGTGTGTGTGTGTGTATGTGTGTGGGTGGGTGGGTGTGTGCACGTGATGACATTTGTGGACTTAATGAACCACATTTGTCCCCAGGTGATACAGAAACACAATCATTACATCACATCTTTGCTAAAGAAGCCGGCGAAATGAAACAAAAACAATCAGGGGGCAGTGCTCAATACACTGATGACCCCCTCCCACACACACTCACACACTCTCCTTCACACCTCCCTGTGTTTGTTCCCCTCCCACCACCACCACCACGTCTAAGTGTGCACAGAACCCCTCATAACGACCACTGGGCTTGTTTTTCTCAGGGCGGCTGAAGGCGGCTGGTCCCTGCAGGTCAGGGCGTCTCCTGTGATAAACGTCCCCGGGGCTGAACCACCTGTGACGGCCACGTCGCGCTGCTCCCACCGACTGATCCCTCGTCGCTGCCATTATGATCCCAGAGCATTCACAACCTCTAATGACGAGGGTATTAAACTGTGCAGCATGTGACACCGAGGAGCAGAGTGAGGGAGATCATCATCACACCAGGGCTGCATGCAACCTGCACAATGATCAAATGCTGATACACACTCAAACACCAGTTGATTGCATCACATTAGAGCTGATGCAGTCGATTACAGCGGCTCTGTATTTAAACATATTCAAGAAGATCATTGTTGCAGTTTATCACGATAGGCTTTTCCATTATTTTTAATCCGAAAAGAGTGCGAGAATAATGGAAGAGAAGAAGAAGAGTGAACGTTATTGTTCCCTCAGTTGTGCCTAATAAAGTGCAAACTGAGCATTTATTTGTTTTATATGCAGTTTCCAGCTCTGCAGCTGTTGTGTATGAGTGTGAATTGGTTTTGCAGAATTGCTCTGACTGAAGCTAATGAGGCTCAACACAAGGACAAATACATACGTCTCCACCAGGCTGATCCCAGCGCTGTTTTTTTTTTTCCTGGAGACCTCTGTGGATTCAATCCAAATTAATTTCTTCTTTCTTTTTATCAGAACATTCAAATCCAGTTTTTCCAAATCAAATCAAGGCTGCGAGGACGAGAAAGGAAAAAAGTCATAATTAACTTGACTCTTTTTGCTCCATTATACTGAACTTTAAATGAACTTACTTGACCTAATCCCTTAATTATGTTCTTACCAACATAAGCATTAATCTAAGTAATTTAATAACCCCCCCGCCCCAACCCCCCCGTGATGAATAAGACGTCAGAAAAATGAGTCCATGTCCATCTAATTACAAAGTAAGGTTCAGTTTAACCAGATCTTTGGTCGACTCCTTTCCTTACCCGAGTTAAACCATGGCGTAAATATCACGGCTTCTCCTCTGGTGGGCCGTTTGTTCGGAGATGACGGAGACGATTAAGCTCCTCCTCCCATTGTCTTTTTGTTTAAAGGCTGGATCTGGGGTCTGCAGTGTTTCCTGCTCCTGCTGATTGGATCTTCACTTCTCGTCCAGTTCCTGATTAACGGGTAAAACAGCAAAGTGTCTCTGGCTGCAGAGTTTTTTATTTATAAAAAAGTCAATTACCTCCCTGCGTCTGCTGCATCTGATACTGAGGCGCCCTCCCCCCCCTTCGTTTGCCCTGCGGGCTCGTTAAAGGCTACAGGTTTGCCGCTACCTGCGTTCAACAGCTTGGATGTCAAAACAGAATGACTCAGTAATTCCCCCCAGTGCCACTAACACCTACAGCTCCAGTGTTGGAGGGAGCATCTTTAATGGCACCGAGTCCCCTGCATATTGTTTTAAGTAGCGCTTGCAGTTACACCAAGTACCACTAGGGGTCCGAGTGTCCCTGGTTGAGAAACACTGATTTAGTGGGATTTCACGCCGACCGCGTTTGGTCCAGACTTTTGGACTTTTCCATTTGATCCAAACCAGTTTGCAGGTGTTAAAGCTCCCCCAGGCCGTGGCCCTCTGAAATTTGGTCTGACCAGAAGAGAAAGAGAGAGTGTGAAAGCTTTTTGTTTGTTTTTGTTTCAATGGTTTAGACTTTTGTACCTTGAACAGGAAGTTGCAGTGGTTAGCCTTCACACGTTAGCATACAGACTACACCTCACTGGTCTCTGCTGACGTGGAGCCAGGGCTCACAGCAGAGCTCACAGTCGTCCTCACCTAGGTCACTGTTTTGCTAACAAGCTCATTTGAAGAGAACTTTGGTGATGCGACATACGTTATATCATACGCACACCTGTCTACAAACCAGTCAATATGTAGGTGAGGAGGACAGGACGTCAACGTGTCATAAACAGTTCTTTGGTGCGTTCACATTAATGCTTAGTGAAACCAGAACCAACCGGATCAAATGTAGACAGAATGGAGCAGAAACACCAACCTTGGTTCAGACCCTGGTTCAGACCTTGGTTCAGACCTTGGTTCAGACCCTGATTCAGACCTTGGTTCAGACTTTGGTTCAGACCTTGGTTCAGACCTTGGTTCAGACCCTGGTTCAGACCTTGGTTCAGACTTTGGTTCAGACCTTGGTTCAGACCCTGGTTCAGACCCTGATTCAGACCTTGGTTCAGACCTTGTTTCAGACTTTGGTTCACACCCTGGTTCGGACCTTGGTTCAGACCTTGCAGGGAACCAAGGTCTGAACCAGGGTCTGAACCATGGTTCGGACCTTGGTTCAGACCTTGGTTCGTACCCTGGTTCGGACCTTGGTTCAGACCCTGGTTCAGACCTTGTTTCAGACCCTGGTTTGGACCTTGGTTCAGACCCTGGTTCAGACCTTGGTCCAGTCTTTCAGCTGTGAAGACGTCCTTAAATGGTGTCGTCCAATGGTGTCCAGAGCCACAGACAAACCAGCAGCTGTCCGTTATGGCTCCTTCGTAACAACTGGGAAATAATCGGCACCAACACCAGGAAGAAAACATTCAGCTTCCTCTTTATTTCCTCATTAATAATAATCCTGTCTGTGGAGTGAAGTGTGAGTCAAACGCCGTGACAAAATGAATTCTCACAAGTACAAGGTGAATAATATATACGATGTAGTAGAGTGGTGAACTCTGCACAATAATATCAGCACAGGCAATAATGTGAGCAGAGGTAATAGCAGCTGCAGGAATCACAGTGGAATCGAATTAAAGAAGAAAAATGATGGTTGGTTTCTTCACTCTGGGCCCCACCGACGGTTAATGTGCAGAAATGACCGCCCCCTTTATAAGTTAAATAGAATAAAACAGCGATTAAACGGCTCAGATTTAACTGCTCAGAACATTTTATCCTCTTTGTTAATTATTCATGAGACACGGTTAGAAAGAACACAAAATAGTGTCTCGTCTGTAAATGCATTTCCCTCCCTAAATAATTTAAAGCTGCTGCAGCTCCAAAAAAGAAAAACCAAAAGTGCTTTAAAGAAAACAAACTGGAGCTTCCCACCGTAACGTCAGCAGTGGATTAACGCGATAATCAAGACGACCGCTGAGAGCTCGTTATCGACGGGGGAAAGTTAAAATAATCCTCCACTGTTTTCTGCCTTTGAGCTATAAATAAACGAGGCAGGGCTGTGATGGTCGTATTGATAATCTTGCAGCAGGTGTGGGCATATCTTTCACAGCAAATGAGGTGGTTGTGGCACATGAGGTCCTCGGTTTGATATGCAAATTACCTCCATCTCTGGCAAATCTTCCTCTGTGGTGACGGCCCGGTGGCTGCAGATGTTGAACTTGATTCATCGTGGCAAATGCATGACAAAGGGCTGGCTCACTCAAAGCCATGCTAATCAAAATCAGCACTTCCAAAACTTCTCCTGAGGACTTTTACAGTACATACACAGTGTGTGTGTGTGTGTGTGTGTGTGTGTGTGTTTCATTGTCACAACGAGTTAATCAAAGATTTCCCCACTCAGCTGCAGGGGGGCCAAGAGAAGAATATTTTCTATTTTTGATCCATCGTTAAGCTCATTAGTAACAGTCTTAAACCGTGTGCGCAGGCTTCGATGGATGATGATGATGATGTTGTGTATTTACAGTACAACAGATGAAGAGATGATCTGAGAACAAACAGATCATCTGCCAATGAATATTACACAAGAGCCGTAAAGGATTTACAATAACACACACACACACAAACACATGCTATTTCTGTGAGGCCCCTCAAAAGGCTTAACGTCCTCATAGAAACCCATCAGCCGTGTCACAGTGTTTCTCTGTGAGGTACATAACACAAAGCTGTGATGAACGGCGGTGACATTAGCCCTGGTATAGATAGATAGGGATCAGTGTAATCACCCCTGCATCCAGGTGAGGCGTGTGTGTGTGTGTGACCGTATCTCATCCACGCACGTCCGCGGTGTCATTGAGATGAGGTGTTTAATTGAGCTCCTGTCAACACGACCACAGAAGAGCGATAGAGTCCTGCAAGAGTCGATCCTCAGCCGTCATGCATCCTCATGCATTTCAATGCCGCAGCATGTAAATGCCATCAGTGTTTCCTGTTCACTATTCTCATAATTGCTCTGCAGGTCAACACAATGCGAACCCCTCCTCAACAGACTGTGCATGGAAATCAAGAGCGAGCGCTGAAGTCGAGATGTGACGATGAGAAGACTAACGGCGGCGGCTCCGTTT